>PVIW01006525.1:0-85866 GCA_004026585.1 Noctilio leporinus
AGGAACTTGTACCCTTTGCAACAACATGGATGGAACTGGAGAGTATTATGCTTAGTGAAATAAGCCAGTCAGTGAAGGACAAATATCATATGATCTCACCTCTTACGGGACAATAATGAACAAAACTAACAACAAGCAAAACAGAACCAAGTATATGAATACAAGGAATAGGCCTTCAGTGGTCAGGGGAACGGGGTAGCGGGGAGGGAGAGGTAGAGGCAAAGATGGGGAGCAGCTTAGACAAGAACCTAGTATAAAGGAACCATGGACATGGACAACAGTTGGGATTGACTTTGGGGGGAATGGGTGGGTGGGTGGGGGGACAGAGGGGAGCAAAAAGGGGATGGATGTAATACAACAACAATAAAATTTAAAAAAAAAAAAAGTATTTTGTAAACAATAGTATGAAGTGTCCAATTTGTCAAGTCAAAGACACTGGCCATTCAATCCAGTACTGAGACACCAAACACAAATATTTCCAAAATACTGAAGAACTGGGAGTCAGATTTCCCCTGACAGCGACAGAAAAGGCAGGCAAACCCTACTTCCTACCAGAAACCGAAATGGAAGATTCATTGTAAGTAATCAATAGGCTCTGAAAGAACAACTTTGCAGGCTCTGCAGTCCTGGGAATTTTAGAGACATCTGACATTGATCATAAAAGGACCAAAAGCAAAGCAAAAATAAAGGTACTGGTCAAACTCACATGCCACAACAGCATCACAAGTAACTCCTTCCGCATAAAAGGACACTTCCCTCACCTGGACCCAGCAGCCTGGAGCAGAAGTTTTTCCTGAGAGAAGCTGAAAGGCCTTCTGACAGTCTGATGGCAAGGCTGGCTCACTAAAAGTAAAGGTGGCTCAACCGAACTTCCTTATTCTTCTTAAAAGAAATTACATTTAACGTAGATTAAACACACTAGCAATAAAAAGAAACAAAAGGCACAATTGTGATTTTCTCCCTCCCCCATCAGAAACAAAGCCACACATCAGTCGTCCCAAACTGGCTAAAATCTAAAGTAGCCCAATTAGCCCCAGCACGCGATCCTGAGGCGCAAGAGCACTGAAAGCTTACGGAAGACTGCAGATGTCACATGCCAGAGCACTCAGACACTTCAGAGCACATGGCAGACGGCAAGGCAGCCAGAGGCCTACAGAAAGAGCAGTGCAGTAATGAACTACTTAACACACTTGCTCTAGATTCTGTGCCCCGGCCCCAGTCAAGTTAGAACCTAAAAATCTGTGGTCAATTGCCATGTGTAATCAAATTTCCACAGATTAATTTTTATCCACTATGTAACATTGAAAGCACATGAGTTATAAAGAACAATACAATACAAATCTCCTCACAGTCAAATACCCTTTGTGAACTCTGAATACCTACTTCAGGGTGGTGGGAACCACTATTGCCATTTGATATGGGAAACAGCCATGCATTTCTCCAAACTTTTACCAAATATGTGCAGAACCTGACATGTTTGTATCCACAGCAGCACAAGGAATGTAACCTTCCATATGTATCACAGTGAGACGTTTTGCGTGTCAACTGTATGTATAGTTCCAACACATTTTCACTCACATTTCCTAACACATTAATCGATCACAATCTGTTTATTCCTCAGCTAAGATGGGTACAGATAAGTGCGAACTATGACCAACACGCATCCTGGTGTTGGTGGGTAAAACTTGCCCCAGAGTTGTACCTGGATGTGGACCACCTGCCCCCAACCCCACCCACGGGCATATTCAACCTCAACAGATGCTGCTCACCTGCCCCCATCACACGCCCACCACCAGGTGGACAGGTGTAAGTAGCTCTACCCAGCCTCACAATCCTCTTCAAAGCTCATTATGATAATCAACCATTATAACTGAGGTTGACAATCTTTTCTACATTTATGAAGCTTACCAGTGTGTTTCTTCTGTGAACGGCCCATGTGTATAATATTAGGTTATTTGCCTTTTTCTTGTAAAAAATGCCAAATGTAGATTTTTTTGGTTGTTTATTTTTAATGTACATAGAATGATCAAACTAGATAGGTTGAAATCTTAAAATGGCCTTTCAGAAGAACTGAAGTTACATTCATAGCACCAATTAAAAACTCAGTACTATCCCAATTCAGTATATGTTAACCATTTTATACCTAAAAGCTCTACTGCCTATAACATAATAAACATTAGTTCCCAGACCCCAAGTATTACAGATAAACATTTTAGAAGCTGGTGGCCTTTGTTAGTACCTGGAAACGCTGGCAACTCTGAACTCCTAAGGCCAGCAGCCTGACTGCACTGGAAGCACCCAGAGCCCCAGAGGAAAAGGCTGGCCCGGACACTGCCTTGACTTTGGCCCCGAGAGCCCAGCTAGAGACCCCAGTCCAGCCCCCTCAGATTTCTTACCTATGGAACTGTGAGGCAGGTGTTGTTTTAGCCACTAAGTTGGTGGTAATTTGTTACACAACAGTGGTAAATGAATAATGATTTTGGTACGTGGAAGTGAGGTGTTGCCATAACAAATACCTATTAAGTTCATTTTGAGGTCATTAATATAACCCTCAAGTAGTACTTGATAGCATTTGAGACTCATCAATTGCTCTAAGGTAAGAACATTCCTTCTGTTCATAGTATTTTTCTACAATAGTATTGAATAGACTACATCCCTGAAGTTGCCAGGCAGTTTATTCCTTCTACTCTTGTAGAACTAGTACCAAATTAACTGCTTTTTCCTGAAAAAGTGGCTCAATCAGTCAATTCTGACTAGCTTCTGAATAAACAGTAACTTTTTAACACTGTCCACCGTACACTTTGAGTTTGGTGCACTGCCCTGGCTTCAAGTCTCCCAGCAGCTGCAGGATGGTGTCCAAGAGCACCCGGCTGGAGTTGACCAGGAATTCGCGACCACATGCTATGGCAGCAACGTCTGCAACAGAAAGACAACACCAAGTTTAAAATCTCTCTAACCTCAGACTCTAGAACTTTGTCAAGGACAGAGCATTTGTTGCTGCTTTTCTTCAACAAGACCTATTGAAAGTGGGTAGCCAGGGGGGCACAGGAGAACGGCACAGAGCAAACAGCCCGGAAAGAAGGGCTGACGACCACAACAGTCACTCAGGCGGTGGGTGTGAGACAGAGCCCTGGAATCTAAACACGTCTGCAGCCACCACAGATCAGCAAGTGCACGCCTTGCTCCGGACCCTGGACAGACAGCTGTGGGCAGGCTGGGACCAACCAGAAAGTGGGGCTGATTACTTTACCTGGGACCGAGGACACTAACATCTACTTTCAATCCTGGGAGTGAAATCCTAATGACTTTGAACCACAATGCCAAACCCAAATCATGAGGCCAAAGAGAGGATGAAAACTAATTCTGAAAAAAGCTTTTTCTCTCTAACTTTTACATCCTATTTGTGAGTCAGCAACTATCATATTTCTTCATGCCTGAGACCCTGCAGAGACCACAGCTTCCAAGGCCACCGCTGCAGCCGATGCTGGCTCTTCCACATTCCCAAACACCTGTGAAGACACATCAATGACCCAAGCAGTTTACGTATGTGCTGGTAATATTTTTCTCAGCCAAGTCGAACGATAAAGCATGACCCAAGTTTGCAAAGTCCCTAATGGAAGTGAGCAGGCACAGTACGGGAGAGCAGGGCAGCAGCAGCCTTGTCGCCCTGACTTGAAGGAAAATACTTCAAGTCATCAAGTCAAGTGTGGTGCCTCATAGGATTCCAGTAGACACCTCTACTAGTTTAAGGATGTTTTTGTCTAGTTTCATCTTGCTCAGAATTAACAAGAATTGAGGATGAATTTTATGGCTTGTTCTTTACCGTACCCTATTAGCAAAATATAGTGCCTTCATGCTACCAGGTCACCTTCATGGAATAAGGTCCTAGACATTTCCATTTTCTTTTTAAATTTGTATTTATTATTTCCAGAGAGAGAGGAAGGGAGAGAGGCAGAGAGGGAGAGAGACATAAATGTGTGGTTGCCTTTCACCTGCCTCCAGCTACAGATCTGGCTGGAGACCTGGCTTGCAACCTGGTTATGTTGCCCTGGCTGGGGAATCGAACCAGCAACCTTTGGGTTCACAGGCCGGCGCCTTATCCACTGAGCCACCAGCCAGGGCTCCCCATTTACTTTTGTTTCCTGCACTGAGAGGGTTGAGAGGTATGAAATCTCCTAATCCTAACCATTTTTTCCCATTTCTGCTTGTCTTTCCAGTAATTTTTGCCTCATAAATTGGTACTGTGTTACTTGGTAGGTAATTCATTATAGCTATAACTTTACTGAGGACAGGACCCTTTACTTATAGATACTTCTTTTTTCCATGAATTTGAATCTGACAGCTTTATTTTTTAGTATATGATACACTCTAGTTTTCCCAAAGAACTAATTGGGAAATGAAGGGGAAATGAACCTCTAAGCATTTGGCATCATAAACTATAAAAAGTCATCTTACAATACTTTTTCAGGAAAAAACATTCTCCATATAACTGCAGTTGACCACGTATTGGAACCCCACAGGAAAACGTATGTTCTACTTAGGAACTTTGGTGGCTAGTTGACAGAGATGACTTCCCAATGAACCATGCCTCTGATAAAGACGCCTGGGCTGTCCCTGACCTATGACTAAGGCGTAACTAGCAGAATGCAGCGGAGCTGGCACCTTATTCTTAACATGAAGAACCACGTAAGCCAGGGCTGGGGGAGACTGCAGTCACCATCTGAAGTCTGAGACTCTCTTCTCAGAAGATGAAATCAACAGTCACAGATGCAAGAACACAGGGCTGATCAGTGGCAGAAGCAAAGCTGGACACCGGGCCTCCCTCCATTCCCATCCTGTCTTCTTTCTCATGTACCACACAGCTTCCCTGTGTTAGTGAAAGTGTGTGGAAAAGGGAACAGGAAGTAGGAGAGCTGGGGGCTTGAAAAAGTTACGGTCACTAACATGAGGTACTCTATTGACTTGTGGAACAGTTATGTCCATGAAAGATACCTGCATACAGTCCTGCCCATAAATTATCAACAGTCAAAAAGCAATTAATTCTGAAATCACTATCTAATATTGTTTGAATAAGTGAACCTAAAGAGGCAAGGAGTATAATTATGACTTTTGAGCAACCAAAAAAAGCAGGGAAAGCAGTTAGAAAAGTAAGTTCTCCACCTGCAAGATACACACGTTCATCTTCATAGGATTATGATAACAATTTGCCAAATTCTTTTACCATCTTCATTTGTCCCTTTTTACGTTATTGAAACCAATCACATCCCCTTTGTTGGAGAGCAGCTTGGTTTACAATGTGCTATCACCTACCTTAGTTCAGTAGGGTATTTACAACAGCATGTAAAAGGCCATTAAAGGAGGTATTACTGTTTCCCTTAGCAGACAAGGAACAGAAAACCCAGAAAATTTATATCCTGGGAAGTGGATTAGCTGAAAATCTAGACCCTTTCACTATACTAACCTATTACTAAGGATAGTGGCTATGGATGAGTGAGAAATCTAGCAAATCCAATGTTTAAACAAACCCCTGACTTCCAGTTTTTGCTTTAGGGTACAGTTAATAGGAAAGAGCGATGCCTCAATTCATTAACAGGTAGGGGCAGTAATTTGCAACATCACAACTTACCTTGGACACATCTGATAGCTAAGGTCAGAGATCAACCCACTAATACAGAAATAAGAAAAAGCAGAGGCTCCAAGAAGAGATGTGAGGCAGGCACTTGCTTACCTGGGGCAGATAATGAATGTCAGACAAACAGTAAGAAAAATCCAGCTACAAGTTTCAACCAAGTGCCAGGTCAGCAGTTGCCCTGGGCTGACGGTGCAGCCAGTGGGTGACCATGAAAGGAAGGAGTGGGAGACACTGAGGAGATCTGGGGCAGCAATGGAAATGTTCCACATCCTAACTTCAGGTTACAATACGCATCTGTTAAAACTTAGAAACTGCAAAAAAAGGTGAGGAAAAAACTGTAAAGGGTGAGTTTCTTGTAGTTAGAAGGCAGAGGATCTATGTGATAGTTAACCAAGGTTTCTGCTCTACTACCTACTCCCCAAGGGACAGTGTCTCAGTATTTGAGATGCATAAGCCCCCGAGGCTTCTGCAAAATAGCCACTTAAAGCTGCCACAGTACGTAATACTCCCAACGCAATTCGCCAGCGTGGAAGTAAAGACCGTACGCGTAGGTGCCGTGTGAGCCACTCCAAGCGGAGAAAAGCCAGCCGGCCGCGCTTACATGCTGGGCAACAGGCTGGCTCTGCTCGCCGGCCAACTGCCTCCCCCCTCACACCAGCTGGCGAGCCAAGCAGCTCAAATTCACAGCTCAGCACAACGACAAGTCACATATGTCAGACTTTCGGTGCCATTTGCAAATACCACAAAATCTAGTCATCAATTTTTCAAATGCCCTCTGTTATACAATTTTAAGGTACAGCAATGCAGGTCCCCTGCAGAGGAAGGTGTGGGGTGAGGGGACAGGAGGCCTGCGTCCTGCGGCAGACTGGAATGCTGGGATGGCCTGCAAACCACGAGTCCAACCGTCTCCCCAGGAGCAGCAGCATAAGGAATGACAAAGGGACAATGTCTACACAAGACCTGCCTCTTTAGTACTTCTGTAGATAAAGGATAATGCCTTGAGGAAAAATAAAAGGTCCCCTCTCTTTAGTGGCAAAGAATTACCCTAAGATACACAGCAGAGGTGAAAGAGCAACATAAAAAGTAAGTCACAGCAACGTAGCTGTTTCACTGACTTCAGAACAAAGACTGAACTAGGACACATAGCTCCTACCATACTGAGAGATCTGTTATTTGTTTGGCTTTGTTCTTCACTGCAGTTTGGCCACAGAATTCTATCGTAACTACATGATTTCTGGGAGAATTTCACTGAAGAGACAGTTTAGGTTTTGGAATTCCTTAGCTACTGTAGCATAACCACAGCAATGGCTTAGCTCTGTATGGGCTTATACTTTACTAGCCATCAATAAAGTGACAATGACGCCAAATAGCAATCAGCTCCACAGACAGCTTTGCTCTGACTTCTGCGGTCGCACAGACTGAGCAGCACACGTGCTTCCTAAACCTGGTCATGCTCACATACAAGCCCGCACTACCCAGACGACCTGCGTGACTTGCCTCAGCTCACACAGCTGGTCCCCACCCCCGATGCACTGAACCGCAGTCCCCAGGGTTAAGAACTGCATGGCATTTGGGAAAGTTCCTGAGGGATGTTTCCGCTCACATCCCTGACTGTCATCACTGCTCTAGGACGCATTTAACAGTCACTATGCTTAAGAGAATTACTTACTTGTTATTATTCCAGCCAAAGCAAAAACAAACTGATTTTCATCAGAATCGAGGTCCTTGACATCCCCATCCAGTGACTTCACAAAACTCTCCATTGTCTGACCAGCGATGTTGAAAAACTTCAAAGCTTTATCCTGAAAGTTTGGAAATGAAAATATACCCTTTCATAAATACAGTATGAAAACATTTTAAAAGTGCAAGACACAGGCCCTGGCTGGTGGCACAGTGGATAAGGCATCAGCCAGCATCCAAAGGTCGCTGGTTCGATTCCCAGCCAGGGCACAGAACCAGGTTGCAAGCCAGGTCTCCAGCCAGGTCTGTAGCTAGAGGCAGGTGAAAAGCAACCACACATTGATGTCCCTCTCCCTCTCTCCCTTCCCCTCTCTTTAAAAATAGTAAATAAAATCTTTAAAAAAAAAAAGTGCAGGATACACATGAAAGACCCTGGCATTATTTACAGAGGAAATATTTTAAAGTATTTTCCTCATTAAAAGTTTCTATTAAAAAGATGAGGGAAAAAAGGCTTTACTTTACTAAACTTTAATATAATTATTAGTTGAAAAATTACCCTGAAGAGTAATTCAAAGAGTAAAATAAAAATACACATGGGGGCCCTGTCCAGGTGACTCCATTGGTTGGAGTGCCATCCCGTAACCAAAACCGTTGTGGGTTTGATCCCCAGTAGGGGCACATACAGAGGCAACCAAAGTTTTTCTCACATTGATGTTTCTCCCCCTCTCTGTCTCTCTGTCTCTCTCTCCTGTCCTCTCTAAAATCAACAAACATATCCTTGGGTGAGGATTAAATATACACACACGGGAAACAGCTCAAAATTCACACAATGATGGAAGTACCAGGATGAATTCACCCAAAAATGTACTGTTAAAATATGTCCTCTGTTTGTTCTAAGCATGAAACCAGAGGTTTTCACACCTTTGGCAAAACTGCTTTTCAAACAAAATCTCAACTGAAATTTCAACACGTGAAAGAGGTGAAGACAGGGACCAGACTTATCCAGCAGCTCGTGACTTGGCAAAGGTACCGCCAGGGCTACAGAGTCTCCGCAGCACTCCCCTGAGGGTCTGTTTGAACCCAGGGCACCAGGGTGCGAGGGTGACACGCTCATGCTAAGAGTGGACTCTGGTCATGTTGCGCAACTCTGGAAATCAGCTAAACACCACTGAGCAGTACACTTACAGGTAAGTGAACTTATGCTACATATGTTACATCTCAAGAAAGTTCAATGAGCTTTTAGAAATACATTTAGCCTCTCCCCTAGAAGTCACACACAACCATAATTTTTATAAATGACGGGTAGTTTATCACCAGCCTCTGGCCGAACATTCCCTCCTGACTTTTCTTTCTATTCAGTGGCACCCCATTCTCCCCGACCGGCCTGTCACAGGGTCAGCCCAGTTCAGCTTCCTGTTCAGTTTGCAGACCCCACCCCCCACCACTAATCCACCCTCACTCTCTGTCGGGTTAACCTTCCCAAGCTCCCCTCCTGTCCCACCCACGCTAGCTCAGCCCTCCAGAATCCTGTCCTCCACCTCCTGGGCGGCCTCACCAGCCTGCACTGACTGCCTTCCAAAACGGTACTCCCCCCCGACCTTGTAAGCCTTCTCTCCCTGTGACCATACTACACAACCTTCCACTGTGTCAACTGACCCACTCACTGTCCCTAAACAAACTGTAGACTTTGCCCTGTGCCTCTGATAGGCTGTTTCTTTCCATGTGGGCCACCCTCCCCATTCTATGCCATTCCTGCCTATTCAAGTTCATCAAAGCCCACCTCAGTATCTCTTCCTCTGTGGAGTTCCTCGATGTGTGTACCATTAACATGTATATGTCAAATCACACACATCATTCCATAAATTAAATACTGCATTACCCAATGGATAACATATAAAAGCACTTTAAACTTTGTTAAATGTATACAAATGCCAAGGAAGAATAATGCCCAAGTGATACTACTGCCACAAATGTCATTTGGCCTCTGGGATCTCACTGCCTTTGTTTTGCAGACACCAGGGCTCCAGGTCAGGGTGGACCCAGCACAGCCGACATCCAAAACCATTTGACGCATGAACGGAAGAAATGGATGCGGTCTGGAAGCCCTAACAGACACGCTGTACCCTGCCAGTCCCATAAACACCCATCAGCAAGGCCCAGCGGTCCGCTTACTCCTCCCAGGATGGCTTTGACGACCTCCTCGCTGCCGGAGGCGCCCCAGAGCAGGGTGCAGGCTGCCGCCCCCATCTCTGTGCAGTACTCTGCCTGCTGCAGGAGCTGCTGCTTTGCTTCACTCAGCTGCTGGCGGAGAGCCAGCTTCTCCTGAAATCAAAACAAAATCAGGAAAGTGAATAGCACTCCACTTCAAAATATCTCATGTTTTCTCTTTCAATGGTATTTGACAGAAAAGAAGTGCACACAGAATTACAGAAACAGTTGGCATATGAAAACTGGTCCTTAGAAAGTCATAATCCATATTTAAAAAATAAACTTCAGAGGCAAAATGAACACTCTTAGAAAAGAACATCCTATTGCATTAGAGTTTATAAATACTGCCAAAGTCAAGAAACTTCTCGTCACACACAAAAAAGGGAGGAGTGGAGCCACAAATTCATCTTCTGTGAGTGAAATGAGAGCATCAGGCACCCCAGGTCCCAAGTTGCTATCTATCCCCAGGACCAGCTGGGACACCTGAACAAAGCGACAACCTCACAGGCCAGGCCACACACAGCGCAACATTTTAATAAAGGAGACTGCTGCCTCCAAATGGCTCAGACACAGCAGAGCCCACGCAGGGGACTGGGGTGAAGGAAGGGCCTCCCAGCGTGTGCAGGCACAGCCGCAGGGTGCCAGGGCCTCAGGAAGGCTTTCTCACTGTCCCGCCGGCAGCCCCTGAGGAAACCTACTCGGCAAGCCTTGAGCCGGGGCTCTCGCCAAGGATAGACACAGTGAGCCATCCTCCTGGTGTCTTCTGACCAAGCACTCCCAAAGTTCACCTCTAGGTGGTTCTGAGGTGCTGTGGGAACTCCTGCCCTCCCCAACCACTAGTTTCACTATTCTTGGCTATGTGGAATTCTCTTAAAAGGTGATAGTATTTCCTTAATAAAAAATAACCTTAAAATATAAAAACACATTGCCCTGGCTCATGGCACAGTGGATAAGGTGTTGGCCTGTGAACCCAAAGGTCGCTGGTTCGATTCATTAACATGGAGTTAATAAAGCTGCTGTAATCATCGTTACCTGCATGGGTTTTTCCTAATGAACAACTGTAAACCTACTTTTGCCACCACACCCCACCCTGCCCCTATATTCATGTTATTTTAAGAGAAAAGTGGTCTTTGAGCCAATGACATACGCTAATACTGTTTTACGTGATTCTTCAACTCTGGGTCCTTAAGATCTGACTTCATCATAATAGTAACTTGGATTCCTAAATTCAATCTTCCGGTGTCCATTGCTGTAGCCACTCAAGTCAAGTCACAGTGATGTAGGCAACAAAATTGCGTCGTAGCATTTCCTCTAGGATTTCTAGTTTTTAGGAGGCTTGTGAGGCTAAGTAAAAAAGGTGACGGGATCAAGGGGAAAAAACCTTGCAGACACAGAAAACAGTTCGGTGGCTATCGGAGGGAAGGGGGGAAGGAGGAAGTATCAGAGGGTAAAGGGAAGATAAATGGCAATGGAATGTGACCAGGGATGATGAACACACAATACACAGGTGATATATTAGAGAATTGTTCCCCCGAAACCTATATAATTTTATTAACCAATGTCACCCTAATATATTCAATAACAAGGGAAAACAAATACATAAAAATTTAAGAAAACACGTCCAGCTTTTCTCACCATTGAAGCAGCCTGAATTTCAATTCGGCTGGTTACAGTGATTCTTCTGCAGGATCACATAAGAACTACTGAAAGTAACCAGGCAGGGCTGTCTTCACCATGGTCCCATTTGGCGGTTATAGGTAGACATGCCCTTGACCTACGGCTGCACCCATAGAACAGTAATAAAAAATATATATAAAAAACAAACCACCTCAAAGAAAGCATTTCCATTCACAATGTCAAAGGTAAAACAGGGCCCTAACCAGTATGGCTCAGTTGTTTGGGCATCGGTCCTGCAGAGCAAACAGCGGCAGGTTTGCTTCAGGGCATGTGGCTGGGTTGCAGGTTCGTCCTAGTTGGGGTGCGCTCAGGGGGCAACAGACTGATATTTTTCTCTCCCATCGATGTTTCTCTCCCTTTAATTATCCCTCCCCTTCCTTCTCTCTAAAAACAAAACATGAATAAACGAACAAACAGGAGTAAACATAAGAAAGGCAGTTCATGACCTGTACAATAAAAACTACAAAGCGTTAATGGGGAAACAATGAAGGTTTAAATACAGGCTGACCTCATCTCACTGCGCTAGCTTTACTGCCCTCAGACACCAGCTGAAGGTTGGTGGCAGCCCTGTGTCAAGCAACGGGTGCCATTTTTCTCAGCTTCGCTCGCTGCATGTCCCTGTGTCACATTTTGATAATTCTTACAATATTTCAAACATTTTCGTTATTATTGTATTTGTTACGATGATCTGTGATCAGTGATCTTTGATGTTACTACTGTAATTGTTTCAGGGAGCAATGAACAGCACCTGCACCCATTGAAGGTGGTAAATTTAATAAGTGTTGTGTAAGTTCTGACTGCTCTCTCGACCAGCCACTCCCATTTCTCTCCCTGAGACACAGTAATTTGGCCAATTTGTAACCCTAAGTGGCTCTAAGTGTTCAAATGAATGGAAGAGTCACTTGAAATGGAAAGCTAGAAACAGCTAAGATTAGTGAGGAAGGCATATTGAAAGCAATGCTGTGAATGCAGAGGAAAAGTTCTTGATGGAATTGAAAAGTGCTATTCCAGTGAACATATGAGTGGTAAGAAATTGAAGCAGCCTTCATTGCTGGTATAGAGAAACTTGAAGGTGGTCTGGACAGAGAATCAAACCAGCCACAACACTTCCTCAGGCCAAACCCTAACCCAGAGCAAGGCCCCTGACTCTCTTCAATTCTACAAAGGCTGAGAGAGGTGAGGAAGCTGGAGAAAAAAGTTTGAAGCTAGCAGAGGGTGGTTCACAAGGTTTACAGAAAGAAGCCATTTCCATAACATGAAAGTGCAAGGTAAACCAGCAAATGCTGTAGAAGCTGCAGCAAGGTATCCAAAATATCTAGCTAAGATAATTAATGAAGCTGGCTACACTAAATAAAAGATTTTCAATATAGTGAAACAGCCATATATTGGAAGGCAATGCCAAGCTAGGGCTTTCCTAGCCAGAGAGCAGAAATCAATGCTTGACTTTAAAGCTTTGAAAGTCAGGCTGATTCTCTTGGTAGGAGCTACTGTAGCTGGTGACTTGAAGTTGAAGCCAATGCTCATTTACCATTTAGAAAATCCTAGAGCCCTTAAGTCTACGAGGTCTGTATGGAAAGTATTGCACCAGTGTTAATATAATTTAAAAAGTTTGTGAGGTCGATACTTTTGAGCCAGACTTTGTATGCTAACTCTACTCTCCCAATGTTTTATGAATGGGACAAAGAAGCCTGGATGATAGCACATCTACTTACAATAATGGTTTATTGAATATTTTAAGCTCACTATTGAGACCTACTCAGAAAAAAAACTTTCAAAATACTCTCTGACAACGCACTTGGTCACTCAAAGAGCTCTGGTGGGGATGTACAACGAGATTAATGTTGTTTTCATGCCTGCTAACACAATCCCCATTCTGTTGCCCATGGGTCAAGTAGTCATTTAGACTTTCAAGTCTTATGACTTAAGAAATACACTTCTTAAAGCTCTGGCTGCCATCAATAGTGAATCCTCTGGTGGACCTGGGCAAAATAGACTGAGAACTTTCTGGAAAGGCTTCACCATTCCAGATGCCATTAAGAACACACGTGATTCATGGGTAAAGGTCAAAATATTAACATTAATGGGAATTTGGAAATTGATTCCAACCCCCATGGGTGACTTTGATGGGTTCAAGGCTTCAGTGGAGGAAGTAACTGCCTATATGTATAATGGAAACAGCAAGAGACCTAGAATTAGATCCTGAAGACAGGCCTGAATAAAGTTTGATGATTAAACTTTAACACATGAGGATTTATTTCTTATGGATGAGCAAAGAGGGTGGTTTCTTGAGATGGAATCCACTCCTAATGCAGATGTTGTGGAGACTGTTGAAATGTCAACAAAGGGTTCAGATTATTACATAAACTTAGTTGATAAGGCAGTAGCAGAGTTTGGGAGAATTGACTTCATTTTTGAAAGAAGTTCTACTGTAGATAAAATGCTATCAAACAGCATCACATTCTATAGTGAAGTCATTTGTGAAAGGAAGAGTCAATCAATGCAGCAAACTTCATCGCTGTCTTATTTTAAGAAATTGTCATAACCTGATCAGTCAACAACCATCAATAATGAGTCAAGGCCCTCCACCAGCAAAAAGACAGCACCTTACCAAAGGCTCAGATGATGGTTACATTTTCTAGCAATAGAGTATTTTTAGTAAAGGTACACACATTTTTTAGACATAATGTTATTTATTCCACACTTAACAGACAACAGTATAATATAAACATCAATTTTCATATGCACTAGGAAACCCAAAAATGTACATGACTAGCTTTATTATGGTGGTCTAGAATGGAGCCCACAGTATCTCCGAGGTAAACCTGTAAATGGAAAAACACACTAGGTTCATGGGTTAGAACACTACAGGTAAATTGGTAATTCTTCCCAAATTGGTTCACAGATCCAACACAATCCCTATCAAAATTTCGGTAGGCTTTCTTTTTGTACAAAGTAATAATCTGATTCCAAAATTGATATGGAATGTGAAGTAAGTTTCAAAAAAAAAAAAAACTGTTAAGAGGACTAATACTGATTTCAAAAATAAAAACTTACCATTAAGTTATAAAATTCAAACCAGCGTGGCACTGGCATAAAAACGGGCATATGAGGTATGTTCCAAAAGTATCCAGCCAATGTCAATATAATTAAAACAGTTTGCATGGCTGATACTTTGGGGGCAAATCTTGTATAGTAGTTCAGAGAAACACTGACATTTATGGAAATCAATTTTAACAAAGGTACCAATTTTCAATGGGAAAATTATTGCCTTTTCAAAACATGATGTTAAAACGACGAGAGATACCTGTATATGAAGAGATTAGCTCAAAACAAATCATAGGCCTACCAGATTTCTAGAAGAAAACCTCTGTGACGGTGGGGGGTTAGGCAAATATTTCTTAGATATCATAACAAAATCATGATTCATTTAAAAAATAGTAAAATTGAACATCAAAATTTAAAACTCCTACTCTTCAAAAGACAACTTTAAGAAAGTGAAAAGTCAGCCATATACTAAAAGAAAATATTTTAAAATCTTTTCTCTAAAAAGGACTTGTACGAAGACTATATAAGAAAGTTTGGGGCTCAAGAGTAAAATAAACAACCCAATTAAAAATAGGCAAAAGGCCGTGGCTGGTGGCACAGTGGATAAAGCACCTGCCTGTGAACTCAAAGATCGCTGGTTTGATTCCCAGCCAGGGCGCATAACCAGGTTGCAAGCCAGGTCTCCAGACAGGTCCATGGCAGAAGGCAGCTGAAAGGCAACCAGACATTTATGTCTCTCTCCCTCTCTGCCTCCCTCCCTTCCCCTCTCTCTAAAAATAATAAACAAAAAAATCTTTTACAAAAATAGGCAAAAAGATTTAAATAGATATTTAACCAAATAAGCTATATGTATTAATAATAATCATGTGAAAAGATGTTTAACTTAATTAGTAATGAGGAAAATGCAAACTAAAACCACACTAAAATGGCTATAATCCAAAGGATCAACAATACCAAGTATTCACAAGAACATGGAAAAAGTAGGGCCTTCATACATTGCTGTGTGGAATACAGAATGATACACATTTTAGTAAACAGCTTGGTACTTGCTCAGAAAATTAACCATATGCTCAACATAAGATCCAGCAATTTTACCCCTAGATATCTCCCCAAGAAAAATGAAAACATATGTCCACACACAAACTTGTACAGGAATGTTCATAGCAGCATTCATAATAGTCAAAAACTGGAAATAATCTAACTTTATTCACCAACTAGTGAATGGATAAAGAAAATGTGGTTTATCCAGCCAGTGGATGATTATTATTATTCAGCACTAAAAAGCAACGATGTAAGCTAACATCAATGAACTTCCAAAACATTGTATCATACACAAAAGACTACATACTATATGATTCCAGTTCCACAAAATGTTCAGAAAAAGAAACTCTACAGAGACAGATACAAGCTGCTGTATGAATTTTGAGTCCGTAGTTTGTGATGTGATCTTTTCTTCCATACCAGATTTAGTACCTCCCGCCTTCCCCTAGTGACTTGCACCCACACTGAAGTACCTACAGCAGTACACTTGTTCTTCAACTCTAAGATAAGCTCTGACATGTGACCTGTGCAGACCCGGACAGGGACCACAGAAAAGGCAGCTGCCAGCTCGCCACAGCAAGAAGAGACATGGCCTTGTTATACAAACTGAAGTGAATTGTCGGGACTACTGAAACAGCAAACTGAACTGGAAACAGTTTAACCTAAAATATTCCCACTTAACAAAGGTCAAGTGTGAGGGCAGTTACCTGCTGGTGATGTGAAGCTGCTCTACCACGGCCATTTCATCCTCTATACTGACACTTTAGCAGAATGGCTTATTTTTAAGCATTATATCTAACAGGCCAGCAAACATGCATTTTTCCTACGCTTTCCGTTTAAAAAAAAACAAACAGAAAATCTAAGATTCTATTCAATGTAAGCTTCAACCATAACAAGGATATCTCAGCCACTCAAGAAAACTGAGCCCTCACCGGTGTGGCTCATTAGACTGAGCACTGGTCTGTGAACCAAAGGGTTGCCCTTCCGATTCCCAGTCAGAGCACATGCCTAGGCTGCAGGCCAGGTCCCTGGTTGGGAGTGTGCAAGGAGCAACCAATCAATGCTTCTCTCCCTCTCTTTCTCCCTCTCTTCCCTCAAAATAAAACCTTTTTAAAAGGAAGGAAGGAAGGAAGGAAGGAAGGGAGGGAGGGAGGGAGGGAGGAAGGGAGGGAGGGAGGCAGGCAGGCCGGCCAGCCGGCCAACCAATGGACTGCATTGTTAACTTTGATCCAATTCTTTCTTGCCTGTTGGGCAACTTCCTTCAGACCATGATACTTTTAGGTCCAGAAACTTCCCCATCATGCAATTTAGTTTATCTGATCTAAGCAGAATAGGACAAAGCTAAAATGTCAGCTTTCACGTGATATCTCACCTAACTCAGTTTCGAGACTAAAACCCTTTCCCTAATCTTTTCTGCCTGCTCAATATTAAAGTCTACACCAAATCCCCAGTTTGAAATCCTCTTTGGGCCACCCTCAGAACCCCTCCCAGTGAAACAAGGCTTAGTGCTCAGGGAGGGGACGCCCCCGTCGTTGGTGGTACCTCTGCAGCAGCCACGCTGGGGGGACACGTGCCTGGACAGCGGCCAGCCACCCGCCAGCGTGCGGTGAGCAGTACGAGCAAGCAGTTTAACCCTGGTCCCGTTATTACTTTATTATTCAAAAATAAAAATGCACGCAAGCTGCAAAACTACCATAAGTGGCAGAACAGCTCGCTTCATAGAAGAAATAATTTCTTCCACGTAAAAAGTAAAATTAATGTGTAATTTTAAAAATGTATTCATCTCCCCTAATATTACAATTGGTTATTTCTTAAATATCAGTAAATGACCCCCTAAACTAATTACAAATAATTCTGATTTCATATATCTACCCTGAATATAAGTTACGTGCACAAAACTTTTTCAAGACTTCCATTACGCAGTTTTGTGTTTTGGTATGGTCCTTTAATAATCAAAATTAATAGCGACTGACTAGTAAAAGGCATCAAATCATCTCTGCATTAAATGGCTATAAAATCCAAGTGTTCAACTCTTTTCCGACCCCTTCAGAATGCATAATTTGGAAATACACCCTCCTGGGGCTTCAAGGCTAGAAACAGTGCCGCCAACAGCCCTCGTCGGACACAGCCACGCGCTGGCATTTTAAGCAGCAGCCTGTGAGCATCGTACCTTCTTTTCTTTCATGCTGTCGGCTTGCACCGTCTCCAGGCGGGCTTTAAAGTGCTCACAATCCATTCTCAGTTGCTCTAATTCTTGCTCCTTCCTTTCCAAGTCTAGAAGAAAGAGACATAAATACTATTTCAAGTCACTGTCTCTCAAGCATCCCTTTTGCCTGATCTCTTCAGAAAACGTAGACTGAGTTGTTAGGTCGCGGTATTTGCATAACCAGTCCTTGAATAATCAATCAATATTCTAAAAGTCCTGCTTTTTCAGTTTTATCAGTTTTTAGCCCATAGTAAAAAGCCTGTATTTTGTTTTCTACTTTGTGTTTTTAGGACCTCACTTACTGCCAAACTTATACTCAGGCTTTAAGGAAGCGTGTATTTAAAGGACTGGAGGCAGGGCTGAGAAGCCAGACTATCTCCTGGCACAAACTTGTATCTGTTCCAGGAAAAGCAGAAGGCAGCTCAGTGAGTAGACAGTGCCAGCCGGAGCTGATTCACAAAGCTGGTCTCCCCAGCAGGCAGAGTGACTCAATGGGACAGCTGCAGTCGTAGTCAATGGAGGAGAACATGGTGATGCAGACAAGAAAAGGCTACAGTGAAGGGTGGGGACCACGGAATACTTCCTGTACGCCGTATTCATTTAAAGGATTCAAATGACCAACAGAAATCCCAAAAGGCATCCACAGTAATAACTTTGAAATCAAAAGTATTATCACTTAAATTAGTGTATTATGCAGCAGAAATACTGGCATTCAAAAAGCAAAGAAACATGTGATTTAAAAATTTAAGTAGCCTGATTTCAAGGGCTGCGAAATCATCAGTTTGTGCTGACATGTATGGAGACTGGGAGGGCATGTGTGCTCAAAGCCAGACTGTCACTTCTCTGATGAAAGGGGTAGGTGAGGACAGTGACTCAGATTTTAGAGGACTTGTTCAAACACAGGCTGCAGGGCCCCATCCCCAAACTGATTCAGTAGGACGAAGGGAGGCCTCAGGCTGCATTTCCTTCAAGTTACCCAGTGAGGCTGCTGCTGCTGGTCTGGGAAGAAACTTCGAGGACAACTACTCTGTGGCAGCAGCAGCCTGGTCTCTCAGCCCTAAATGATGCCAGCACACCACTAGTGACAGCAAGCCAAGGAACCAGGCTGCAAGAGTGCTAAAGGGCAGAAAAACAGGATAGTGAGAGAGTCTCAGAGAACAGAGCCCTAAAATAATGGAGCATGACTTCACCATAGAGAAATGTGGCCTACAGACACTTCCTCCAGTGACATGCAGACAAAAGAGAAGGGGTGTGGCTTTGTAACCTTGGGGTCTCAAGAGATAAGGCAAGCGGAAGCCCAAACAAGAAGCACAGAGGGCCTGCCAAGAACAACATGGGCACCCTAAAAGCTCTGGAGAATAAAGGGAGTGTGTATTTCCTAGAGCCCCTTTGTCCTGGAAGGAAAATCAAAACCTAAAGCTAAATACTCAGATACAGACTATGAAACTGGCAAAGCTTTAAAAGGTGTTTCTTAGAAACGAGGGTGAAGTAACACAAGACATTTCTTCTTCCTTAAATCGTTTTTTTCTGCCCATTTGTGATGTATTCTGCCACAACATGACTTTCACTGGAATTCTTTCTTGTGTCCCACTAATCCTGGCCACACAAGAAATCAACCATCCCATCAAGTGCTATGCTTGGAAAACTACATAGTTACCTACCTTTTGTAACAGTACAAAATGATGTATATTTACATAGGTTACTTACAATTATGTATGAAATATGAACTGGTCACAAACAAAAAACTAAAATGTAAAAAAGAAATAAGACAAAGGTATTGATGACTTGCTTTTTTTGTAATTAAATTTTAAATGTTTATTCTATTATTAAACGGCACAAGACTTAAACACTGTCAAGAGAATATTACAATTTTACAAGCCTTGTTATATGTGAAAATCTGCAGGAATTAAGTCTGACCCTTTCATTGTGGCATTTCATCATGTGCTACGGTATGTTACCATACCAGAAGGACAGGGTTAAAACGCCTGCTCTACCCTGGGCCACCCCACACAACTGTGTCCCGGATGCTGCGCCCACCCTAGCCAGCTCTCCAGGGGAAGAAGGTGCCGTTCCCCAGTGTGAGGCCTCCGCCTTGTGGCCATATGGGAGCACTGCCACTGCTGTCGCCTCCCAACAAAACTCCCCCTTGCGTTTTTTTATTTTACTGTTTTTTTTTTTTACCTAAACAATAAATTCATTGTCTCCCAATCCTGGAGGCTACAAATCTGAGATCCAGGTTCCTATGAACCTGGATGGTTCATAGGATGGATCCTATGAAGAGTTGTGAAGACCATTCTCCTTGGTTCATCTTCTCTTTTGGTCTCTTCACATCATCTTCCCTCTGTACATACCCCATAATTCCCCTTTTCAGTAAGAACATACATCATATGTTGGATTAGAGGTCATCCTAACTACCTCACTTGAGCTTGATTACCTCTGTAAAGATCCTGTTTCCAAATAAAGCCATATTTTGCAATACAGGAGGTTAGGGCTTCAACATTTCAACTTGGCCCACACCAGGCCTGCCGCCTAAAACAGCATGAGGGCATATAGTAGGCTCATCAGAAATATTTGTCACAAAAATTAATTTCTTTATACGTCCTTTCTGCCAATTCTTGAATAAAAATCCAACTACTCTGGTATGTTTCATCCTTCCATAATGAGAATGATTACTTTTGCAATTTTTTAAAAATCAGAGACAGAAATAATATGAACAGCGAGTGAACTACTATATACAGCCCTGGCTGGTGGAACAGTGAATAAGGCATCGGCCTGCGAACCCAAAGGTTGCTGGTTCAATTCCCAACCAGGGCACATAACCAGGTTGCAAGCCAGGTCTCCAGCCAGGTCCGTAGCTGGAGGCAGGCGAAAGGCAAGCATACATTGATGTTTCTCTCCCTCTCTGCCTCTCTCCCTTCCCCTCTCTCTAAAAATAATAAAAAACCTAAAAAAACAAACCAAAAATAAAAACAAAACTATATACAGTCAAGACATTATTTTGCCCAGCCTGATCACTATCTGAACGCAGAGGCAGCTGCCACTCAGCCCGCACTGTTCTGCAACAGCTAATCTTTAACGTTCAAACTGAGGGAGAAGTTTCCATTTAACTGTGAACTGAACGAAGAGTGGCCTAGACAGAATACAAATACATAAAAACAAACTAAGTAACAGGCTATTTCAATATCTGTATGTCTTCTGAATTTTACAATCCTTTTAAATAATTTTAATAACATGAGAATATCTCTAGATGCTCAAATGATTCATGGGAAAGGTACAGAAAGCTACTTACAGGCAGGATAGAGAATTACAAATGAAAACACCAACAAAAGAAATTTAAACTACACAAAGGAGATCAAGTTCTCCTACCCTTTATTACCTGGCATGTCGATAATAAATTACCAGTTGTTTCATATTAACATGAAAACATTTGTTTTTGGCCAAAATAAATAAGGAGTCTCAAATCCCTAAAAAAAAGCCATTACCTTATACCCTCTTATCACTCCCTAATAGGTCTAGAAAAGAATTTAGAATTAGCGACTGATGGATTCCACCTTTACTGAGCTGAGATTTGGAGGCTGCACTCATTTCCTGGTACAGGCTTCCCCCGCTCACCGAAAGAAGAGTGTTCCTACGAAACCTTCATGAGCCAAAATGACGTCAAGTGTCCTAAGGCAATTACCTGAGGACAATCTTGCTGACGGATGCACGGAATATATGGCTGTAAGGCCCAGGTGCTTGCACACTCAGGCGAAAGCTCCAGCAGCTTCATACTGACATGCCGAGTGTGGTTCGGGGCACCGACCACGCTCCCTGCTGCAGGCCCACTCCCTCCACCACCACTGCTGTTCACACTGAACGCAGTGTCCCTTTCAGCCTCCCTTTGCAAAGGCAAAAATCGTCTCCAGATGGCTTTCAATTAGCAAAAACAGGTACTAATTTTGGTCTTCAAGTGTCGGAACACAGACCTTTGAGGAGTAGGGGATACCTGTGTCACACAAACTAGGCGGCTGAAAAGAGAAATAAATGTATTCTCTCACAATTCTGGAAGCTACAAGTCCAAAATACCCCTCCTGAAACCTGTAGGGAAAGAATCCTTCCTTCCTTCCTTTTCCACCTTCTGGTCTACGGTAGCACAATTCCAAGCCACCTCCGCCTTCACTTGGCCTTCACGCTACCTTCCCTCCATGAGCATCTGTTCCTGTGTCCAATGGTCCCCCTTTTACAAGGAGCCTACCTAAAGACCTCCTTTTAACTTGATCACCTTCCATCTCAGTGCCACAGGCGGCATGTTGAAAATGTAAATTGAAAAAGTGAAAAACTGAGAACATTCCAGGTTTCATTTTTTTAAATCCTCAGTTAAAGAGTTTTAATGCATTTGAAATCCCAGAGCCCATCCTAAGCCAACCAAACACTTTAACTGGCTGTCAAATTTCTAAAACAAACCAAAGGGGTGGGGTGCGGTAGGGGTGGGAGCTTGGAACCAGAACACGGAAATGGCTTTTTTTTCTTTCTGTACTGACAAAAATCTTCCAAAAACCACGACTTTTCTAACATTCAGTGTCACTGGAGTAATCTTTTACAGAATGGAGAAAATGTGTGACTAACAGAAATGTGTCCTATGCGGGCGCTGCCGAAGAACCTGGCATTGCCTTGTACCACCGCTGTTTCACACCTTTTTGTGAGAACTCCTCAGTCTCCCTATAGCTCACCAAGGAAAAAGATTCAATCTTGTTCTTTTATATCCCCACGTTACCTAGTTGTGCCTGACAAATATCCAGCGGGTAATACCTACCAGGTTGATTTATCAACTAAATTTATTGCAAGACTTTAATATCCCACACATACACCCAAAAAAATAAAACAAGTGAACAAACAACAACAACAACAAAAAACTATGCTTCATCTTGCTGAACTCGGATGGATTGTTAAAAAGTATTTCCCAAATCGATCATGGAATTTTGCTTTTCGTGTATTGGAACACGGATACAAACATGTTAAGGATTGGGATCAGGGGTGATCTATTCAGATGATGTTTCTCTGCTGTCTTGGCTACCGTTGTACCTCTTTCCAGAAGCCCCCGTGAGACCGTTTCTTCTTTCCCAGTCCTCTGTATTCCAGACAAGTCTCCACCTTGCTCTGTGTCCCTCCAAGTCCATAGTAACCAGCTTTCCCTGCATATGGCTTTCTGTCGGATTTGGAGAGTGCTGGGCGCTCCCAGGAACAAGGACAGGAGACTGAGGCCGGGACATCGACTTGCCCCCATGCATCAGTCAGCAGCAACTCTGCCTTCTGGCTGCAGCTGTGGTGCATTCCTGTCAGTCTGGAGGCCCTCCTGCCACTCCTTTGGGCCTGGGGAAGCGAAGGTGCCCCACTTTCTAGTCCCTGGGGCTATGCTGGCTTTGGACTGGTCTCCCAAACCTGCCCACACCTTGGTCTGCCATCCCTTCCGTTTCCTGCCAGGACATGGATGTGATACACTCTGATTTTATCTCATATGGGCCACAATAACTTCCGGCCAAATTGAATAATCTCTTCTTGACACTCACTTGTTTGTCTCACTCTTCGTGATTATCTCTCTAGTTCCTATTTCTATGCACCAGAAATAATAATTCTTGAGCTGAAACAGAGGTCCCCTCTCTTCTCACTTAATCTCAAGATACCGCACAAACACGGCAGAAATCATATAGCAGAAAACACTGCTAAGAACCCAAGAGGACAGCAGAGACACTATGGTTCTGTAAATATTTAATTAGGGTTTCTACTTTACAATATGTTTTTAAACTTTTCACTTGGAAATAATTTCAATCTTATAAAATATTACAGGAATAAATACAATACAAAGAATATCCATGCCCAGACTTGCCCACTAGTAACATTTCACCGCTCTCACTCATCATTCATACCAGACACAAACACACACAATGTATTTGTGGAGCATTTGAGGGTAAGCTACATACTCACATCATGGTCCCTCACTCCCTGAATACGTCAGTGACTATTTTCCAACAATAAGTATAACATCTCAGAAACCTGCTATACAGTTGTCAACCCACGAAAAATTAATATTAATACCTTTATCTAATCTGGAACTGACATTCAGGTTTTGTCAAATGACTTAAAATTGCCCTTTAGAGTATTTCTTCCTTGAAGGTACAGCATCCATTGTCGGGTCAGGTACTGCATTTAGCTGTCACATACTATTCGCTTCCTGTAATTTGGAACATCTCATAATCTATCCTTTCTGTATGACGTTACAATATATTTTTACAATTTAAAAATCACAGCAATACACATGGAGGGATTCCATTTCCAGCTATGATGATGACGTAACAAGTCACGCTTCCCACCAAGAATAACTATAAAGCCCAATTTAAACAAACAAAAACCATCTGAAGGTATCCAAGAGCTATCAAGTCACATAGGACTTGACCAAAACCTGTGATGTGAGTGGCACAGCTTCCACCCACCCTTCCCTGGACATCTGCACATTCAAAAGAGGCCGCAGAGCTGAACAGAGCAGCAAACAGTTTTAAGAAGACTAAGGAAATAACTATGAGTACACAGCTATGAGACAGCCAAGACTGAGGGCAGGTCCTGATCCTGGAGAACAGAAGAGCACAGACTCGCGAGCTGCCATCAGAGCTGTTCCTCCGCTCTAGGCACCAGGCAGCGTCAGCAGCACAGAGGTGCACAGCAAGCAGGCAGAGTGAGGACAGGCCTGGATACAAGCCAAGCCATAATCAGTCTCATGGAGCTAGAGAGATCAAAAGCAAAGGATGGAGCCCACCAAGATAGAAGGATGCTGGGAAACAACTCAAGCTCTCAGTTGGACCCCCCGAAAGACTAAAACCCTGCAAGGATGAATGAACTAGAAATAGGCCAGCTAGAACTACGACTGAGACCAGCCACAAATCAGCTCAATCCCTGACTAAATTAAGGACCCTATTTTGACTGGCAGAGCCAGAGGGAAAAATTCTTACTGAAGAAAAATATGACCACCACGCAGAGCCTCAACAAATTTTCATTTTAAAAGTCCATTACTCAATAAAAATAAGTTTACCAGGACTACCAGGAGGGAAAGTAGATAATAAAAGCAAGCCAACGGGTGGTCCAGATATTGAATTCATAGACACTTCTAGACCCCAATCCCTGCTCCATGTGTCAAGCAGATAAATCAGCTCATTAACCCACAATCAATCCTGCTCACTCTTTTTGGCTTTCACACATGCCATCATTCTAGTCTAAAACATCTTCCCCTGCTGCCCTGGCCAGTGTGGCTCAGTTGGTTGGGCATCATCCTGCAAACCAAAAGGTTGCGGGTTCAATTCCTAGTCAGGACACATGCCAGGTTGTGGGTTCAGTACTCAGTTGGGGCACATGCATGAGGCAACAGATTGATGTTTCTCTTTCTTTCTCCCTTCCCCTCTCTCTAGAGTCAATGAAGGACAAAAAAAATTTTTTTTAAGATTTTATTTATTACTTTCAAAGACAGGGGAAGGGAGAGAGGCAGAGAGGGAGAGAGAAACATCAGTGTATGGTTGCCTTTCACCTGCCTCCAGCTACACACCTGGCTTGCAACCTGGTTATGTGCCCTGACTGGGAATCAAACCAGCAACCTTTGGGTTTGCAGGCCGGGGCCTTATCCACTGTGCCACCAGCCAGGGTGACAAAAATATTTTTAATAAATAAAACATCTTCCCCTTCTCCTAATAAATTGTGCCTCTCTGTGCCATCTATTCCCTACACATTGACAGCACCCTCGTCAGTATCATTCCAAACTCCACCCTTTACCTGCCCAGCTTCCCAAAGGGAGTCACTGTGCTAGAGTCACAGTAAAGTCCATCTAGTTGATAGTTATCATATTAATGTTAAGCCCTCTGACTGGAGCCCATCCAAGCCATTCAGGTCAAGTGTATGGCTTCCCTGTACTTCCTGCCTGCCCGTATTCATTCCTACCATCGTGTGCCCTTTGTCACTGCTTACAAGAGGAGGCACAGGACACCTCTCGAAGCAACAGAAGCTCTGCTGCTAGTCAAGGCCAGGGCCAGGGCTAAGCGGGAGGAAGCACAAATCGCACAGCTCTTGCTGCCACCATGCGATCCGTTTTTCCTCTGTGGGATCCACTCTCCAAACCATGGGTCACATGATCACTCTAAGACAGGCTCCTGGGAAGGCCCCAAAAAGGGCCATAGACCTTATCCTTAAAAGGTGTGGGGAGGGATTTTTATTTTCTTTCAGATCATCCAAGTGGTAAGAGCTTAAGAGCCAACATTAGGTGAAAGATACCTTAGATCAGGCCAGAGAAGCAGATATCCCCAAGGGTCAGCTGAAGTTCAAGTTCACAGTAAAGCCTCTTGCAACCACTCAAACCACTTTGATCCTTCCCTTCTCTTAACATCCAGCTTCCTGTAGCATGTTAAGCTTCATGAGATACCACAGAAATTAGGAGGGTAGGCAGGGAAGTCCCTCAGGTCCAAGTATTCAGCCAGACACAGAGAATATAAACAGGCGTCCTGCCCCTAAAATCAGCTCTTTTTCTGAAAGAAAATGACAGGACACTGACAATATCTAACAGACGATGTGTTCTATCTAGGCTGTCAAATAAAGAGGTGAGACTGAGTCCAATAATACACTGCCTTCCTGACCATGGCAGTGCTTCATTTAGGTTTTCGGGTGGTGGTGGATTTGGGTGGGTGTACTGCTTAGTTTTTGGTCTTTTTCCTAAGAGCAAGGAGACGCCATTGAAGACTTAGGCAGGAGGATGACATAATCAGACTGAATCATTAAAAATTACTTGAAGCCCTGGCTGGTGGCACAGTGGATAAGGTGCCAGCCTATGAACCCAAAGGTTCAATTCCCAGCCAGGGGACATAACCAGGTCCCCAGCCAGGTCCGTGGCTGGAGGCAAGTGAAAGGCAACAATAAATTGATGTCTCTCTCCCTCTCTGACTCTCTCCCTTCCCCTCTCTCTGAAAATAATAAATAAAATCTTTTTAAATAAATAAAATAAAAATTACTTGAGCTACTTGAGTAGACAGAATAGACTGGACAGTGGCAACTAGTGGACACAGCCAGAGGGCAGAGATTCAGACAAAATGACAAGGGCCTGGACTCAGGCGGCGGCAGTGGTGATGGAGGAGTGATGGCGAAGTAGGCGTGCATCCAAAAGGGGAATTAGGGGTGCATCCAAAAGGGGACATGTGCTGTACTTACTGGTAGACAGGTGAACAGTGAGCAGGAGAGGAGGGCAACAAGGAGGATCCCTGGTTGTCTCTAGTCTGGACGGTGGTACCTGGGGAGACTGAGGCAGCCCAGCTGGGGTGAAGAGGGGCATGAATATCCCGAGTCACACATGAGAAGGTAAAACTCAGCTTGCTCTGAGAAAGTGAAACTCTGTCCTGTGCTTTGTCAGCCTCGGGTAACGGACACACGTAGAGCCAGCTGCCAAGTTAACAGGAAGCAATATTTCTCCCAAGGGATGCACTGCAACTGTAAAAGTGTCTTAATGACTCCTTCTTCCAATGACTGCTAGTTTCTTGTTCAGAGAAAGCTTATTCTATAAAGTATCACACTATAAGGAATTTTGCTTATTCCAATGAGAAGAGAACATCCCATTCCCACCTGCAGGATCAAAACCACTGTGACACAGAGCAGCAGCCTTGATTTCCAGCTAGTTGCAGATTCAAATAAGGATTTCTAGACATTTTGTTCCACATCTCTGTAAATTCTGTAGTTCTCAAGGAAACAGGACCTGGATCTGCTGCAGATAGATCTGATGCTGACTTGGCACACAGCCCTACTTCGCTTGATGCCCTTCATTTGTACATCACCCAAGCTCCACCCTACCCCAAGTCCTACAGCAACTCTGTCCTTTCCTTTGTTGGCAAGATGACCACTGTTCCTCTCATGCAGGATCTCCCCACACTGCAAGGACCTCGTGAGACTATCAGGTCCTTCCTCATGGTCATAGACTGATTAGGCTAGAACAGAATTTAGAATTTGAACTGATTGCCACGCAGCAGTTAAAGCCTGGAGAAGAGGTCTGAGCTAGAGATAAATCCAGGAGCCACTGGCACCAAGATGGTAATGGAAGCTACATGCGTACAAGACTGCCCACAAGACTGCCCACAGAGGTCGGGGGGAGAGGGCAGAGTGGGCATGGCCTGAGCCTGGGGAAGCTCAACCAGCTGACAGTCTGCTGCAGGGAGGATGAATCTGCAAAGAGAACCGAGAAGAAATGGGTTGAGAGATCAGTGAGGAAAAAGGTGATTACAGGGTCTGGGGAAGGCCAGGGACTTGCAGGGCAAGCCAGTCTCAAGTCTACTTTGATCACATCTCCAGATTCACACATGCCCCTGGCTTCCATAGTACATCTTGGTTTTGGTATTAGACTGACCTCCAAAGATGAACTTATGCTAATCACTTCATTTTCAGAATTCCAATTTTTCAGAATGCCAGTTTACTCATGTACAGTGAGAACCCTAACCCCCCATCAGACGGGCACACTCTGCTACTGGTCAGCACTTTCCTTCCCTTCAGATAAATGCTCACAGGATGATCAACTGTTCTGGGAAAGTGCTGGATGAGTTTGGCATCAGAACTGGGGGGTTTAGGAAACTAATGGCCTGAAGCTAGTAACCAGGAACATGGACCCATCTAGCAGAGCCCTGATGGCCAACAAATGAACCCAGATGTTGATATTTTATGGAACAGCAAGGATAAGAGACCCAACATGGGTGGGGTGGCACTCAGGGCAAACAAGGACCCTTGGCTGAAGGATGAAGGGAGGAAGGAAGGTTCCTGAAGCCCCATGAGAGCTGAGACTGCAGGAGGCCCCCAAGGAGAGTCACCGCTGTGCAGGCGGCAGGAGGCAGCACCCCAGCTCCTCCCTCTGCCCACCAATGCCTATCACAGGTGAACCCTGGGGGCAGCCAGCAAGGGGGCCAGAGGCAAGCAGCCTACAGGCGTCCACGGCACCAGGTGGAGGGGAGTGGGTCCGAGGACTCCAAAGGGAGAATAAACAGGGCAGGGAGCTACGGTAACAGTGAGCACTCTCCCCTGTAACTGCACACGGCTGCCCCTTGACCAAACCTGTTTGCGCAAAGCAGGCATGTGTGCTGTGATGATACCGTCTTGTCTGGACTAGTGCTAGAAACACACCAAAGTCCCCAGCGGCACCTTTCCTAGCAGTGATGACGAAGACTCAGGTGCACTGTAGTGAGTTCACCTTAACCACCGAAACTTGATTTAATCGTCATGCAGCCTCCAACAGGCAAGTGCGGAATCAATCCTGGAACATCTGCATGATCTTCAACAGGCTCCTAGAAGGACATGTGACTTTAATGGCTCAGCTCAAATCTCCAGGTCAACACAGGCCAGTCCTGGCACGCCAGACGGTAGAGCTTCAACCAGGGCTAGCAACTGACCCACCCATCAACGGGGGCAGGTCAACACGCATCCAGCCACCTCTGCAGACACACTTAACTCCAGGGCAAGATCCTTCCCTGTAAGGACTTAATTTCTAGAGCAAAGCTTTTCAATTATAAAAGCATCAAGTTCTTCTGCCAAGGAAGACGGGTGGAAAGAAAGAGAAGCTGGTAACAGACACTTCACCAAACAAGCAACCCTTCCTCCAACGCAAACCTATACGTGTCATAGTTACTCATTCGAGCTCCCCCTTTCTTATGTCTTGACTCCCCCAAATGTAATGAAGGACTTACACTGTACCCTAAGTTTGTTTACAATTACTTTAGTTTCCTACGTAAGTAAACGTGCTGAACAGTCTGCGTTCACCAACGATGACTGCTGGAGGCGCAGTAAGACTCACTTTTTTCTACAATCTTTAATTTCTGGAAGCTTTCCAGCACTTCCCCATTTAGCATTCTGGGTAGGAAGTCCCGTATTTGCATCACTTCGGTGGTCAGGCGTTCCAGGTCCTTCTTTCGGACTTTAACAAATTCTTCTTTAGTTCCCATGAGCTAAAGGTAAAAACAAAAAGCAGATCCTCAGATGTTACACCTCCGTTCCGCAGCCCGGGGGTGTTCACAGTCTTTTATCTAACATGCCCTCTCCTGCGTCAGTTCCGTCTTGGACCCGCAGCCCCCGCCTCCAAAATGGGAGCTTCCGAGACCCTCCGCCCGCAGGTCAGAGAGAACGCCAGCCGCTGCTCCTGAACGGTCAGCGCCGAGCTGGCGGGCAGGACCCGGTTCCCACCGCGTGGCCCAGCCCCTGGCCGGCCCCCCCTCTACTGGCCGCCACACCCTTCCAGGTTGTCTGCGCCGGAAACAGGAAGCCAGGGGATTTCCTCCAAGGACCGCCAGGAAGTGGGGCCAGAACCACGGTCCTCCTTCCACATCATGTGCGGTGGAAGTGACGTCGGGGCCACTCTGAACCCACACTGGACCCCGACAGCAGCGCCACGGCGTCGCGGGGAGGTCGTCTGCCACAGTCTGCGGGACACCGCCGTCATCCCCCGGGTCGCGCTCCCACCGCCCAACCTCCAGGGCCCGCCGCCACGGTGTCACAGGCGGGTCGGCTGGCCTGCACCGCAGGGCCGGGCCACGCCGTCGGCCACCAAGGCCCGGCGCCCTGCCGAAGCGGGAAAGCTAATGGCGGCAGCCCAGACACGCGGGCCGGGCCGCCTCACTGACCCCGCAGGCCTCCTCGGCGCCGCCTGCCTCGCCCATGGCCGTCGCGGCCCGGCTCCCGGCGTCTGCTGGGCGGCGTGCCCTCTGACCCCTCGCGCCAGACTGTGCGGGACGTGCCCGCAACGCTGGCGGGGGTCAGGTATGGAGAGCGAAGAGGCGCAAACCTGGTGGCGTTCGAGCGGCGCTGTCCGCATGCAGACGAGAGGTGGGGCGCGGAGTATGTTCGCTGCGGTTCTTCTGGCTCAGCTGCGGTTTTCAACGCGGGGCCTGCAAAGCGGGAGCACGGTAAGACCCAGGGGTCGTAGCAAGTGACATAAATAGAACTGGCCTTTTCTGTCCGGCGAGAGGTTCCACTCTAAGGGGCGATGCGTTCGAGGGAACGGCCACCATTGCCGCCAGCAGCCACGCTCCGGCGTTCGCGCTCAGCCCCTTGGGCAAGGGTGGAAGCCTGCGGCCCGTGGCCCGGAGCCTCGTCTAGCCAGCCGGCTCCAATGAGATGGCCACCGGAAGCTCAGAGACGTCAGTCACCTCGTCCATGACGCTTGTCCCAGTAGGCCTACGGAGTTAGCAAACTACGATGCAGCCTGTGGCTACTTCCCAACTAAGATTTCGCCTGTTTCTGAAACCGTCAGGAAGCCGACACGGCCACGTCCCGAGTGGAGTGCGTGCTCCCCAGATCTGAGGGTGGTCGGCGGTCTCCGCAGCAGGGACTCCACATCCCTGCCCACCCCGCCCTGGAGCTGCCGGCCGTTGCCTTCCCCCGCCCGAAGGACCTGCCTCCACCGAGGGGCCTGCCGTCTGCCCCCGCACCTGCTATCACCTGCCCTGCACCTGCTATCACCTGCCCCGCACCGGGCGCCGCCCCAGCAGCCGGACCAAGACGTCGGAAGACTTGGGAGGGGCGCTGCCTACAACGGCCATCGGGGTCTCTCGGTGGGGCCGCCCCCCGCATCACGCCGAGCATTCGAAGGACGGCCTTTCTTTCCAGTTTCCCCCTGCCGAGGCGGTCCAAGGAGTGTAACGGAATCAAAACCTCGGTGCCGTGCATTTTGTAGGAGAGTTGCCAGTTTTGTTTGTTTGTTTTTGGAGGACTGCACGATGTTGGACCATTTACTGCTGTTGGCCAGCCGACTCTTCCAGACCAAGAGCCAACTCTGGCCAACGTCGCCGTCCGCAGCCCCGGGCCTTGGCTCCCGAGAGCCGGCGGAGCGGAAAAGGCTGGGGGCCGACCCGCGCAGGTCGGTTCTGCCCGGGCCTGGCCCACCACGCTCGCCCCCAGCGCGCGCCGCGTGCGGCCGCCGGCGCCTTTGTGACGCCATCACCCCGCGCTCGTGCCGCCGCTCTGCGCAGTCGCGGCCGTCGCTGCTCGGCGGCAGTCCCTCGGCAGCGGCGGGAGGTGGCAGGGTGGCGGGCTGCGGCCGGGGATGCCCCAAAGCGCGGCCCGGCCCCCGCCATGCAGCCGGCCGAGATCCAGTTCGCGCAGCGGCTGGCGTCCCACGAGAAGGGCATCCGGGACCGGGCGGTGCGGAAGCTGCGCCAGTACATCAGCGTGAGGACTCAGGGGGAGACAGGTGGGCGCCCGCGGTCAGCCGCGCCGCATGGCGGCGGGACCCGCGCCGAGCCGCCCGCCGGCCACGGGCTCGCGCTCCGGCCGCGTGTTTCTGTGTGTTCGCACCGTGGGAACCGCTTCCTGCTGGGGCTGGTCTGCTTGTGCGTTTGAGGGACAGGCCGCCAGGGGTTAGATCGTCTGCCGAAAGTCACAGTGAGTGAGGAAACTTGAGAGTAGACCCACTCTCTGTCCCACCCGAGCCTGTACCGTAAGTACCGGGCTCAGCCTGATGTACCCTGCTGTGCTGATCGATACACACCTTCATCAGACCATTACCTTTAAGAGCTGGCGTAACAGGAGAGAAGACAATCCCTACCCCGGAGGAACTTGTGTTTGTAAAGCCGGAAAGGGAGACCACGAAAGCAGAGCTTGTGTAGTGGTGTCACGGAAATGGAGATCAGGGGAGGAGGGCGCTTCTCTCCGCAGGCTGGTCCAGGAAAGCTGCTCTGGGGTGATGTTCTACATATCTAAACAGGCGGGAGGAAGAGCGGGACATGCTTGAGCAATGGCTAGAAGAGACCAGGCAGGCAGGGAGGGTGGGGCCGGCTCACGTTAGGGGTTGAAGTTTAACTTAAGTGGGTGTCACTGAAGGATTTGGTTTACCTGCTGCAAACTGTTCTGTAGATCCCTATGCCCCCTCCCCGGAGATATGTGAGCTACAATATGAAACGGAGGTTTTCGATTGCACGAAGATAAAGTTTGGTTTATTTACTCATATTTTCAGGGTCTATTTGAAAGAACAGACACTATGTCCCCTTGTACTGACATTGTTTATTCAGAGGAGAAATCGTAAAAAGCTACTGAGGAAAAAGAAAATACAATTTTATGTGAAGTCTGCTAGAAAGAGGAATGAAGAACAAAATTCCTGACTTCAATTTTGTTAGGCTGTTTCTGACAGACTCCACTTACTCTCACAGTTTCAGGTATCCCAGATATACTTATTGAAAGACTCTCGAACCTAAATTTCTAGCCCAGGTCCTTGCTACTTCCATTCAGTGATGCCCGTCTAACCTGGCACCTCCACCTGGATGTCCCACAGGCACCTCAGACTCAGGATGCCAAAAAGTGACTTATTTTCTTCCTCCCAAAACCTGTTCTCTTCTGCTGCCCATCTGCCACCTGTGCGCTCTTCCTTCCTTCCCACCATTCACTCAGACTAGGTAGATACACAGTATTGTTCTGGATGCCTCTCCAGGGCCCACCTCCTACCCTGTATCCAGTGTCCCGTGATCCAACCTATTTCATCTCCTGAATTAGTCTTGTTCTGGTCATTTTTCTTTACCTTGTCTAGGCTTGAACCCATCTGCCACCAACCAGCCTAGAGTTATCTTCCTGGAACCCAGGTCTGCAAATGGTCTCTTCTCCCCTTCTCTTCCCGCCCCCTCTCATACATGACTGCTTCATGCTCCATCAACAGCAGACCATCCCTGGGCCCTGGTGAACAACACCCCACTTCTCACCTCTCTGCCTTTGCTTCTCCAAAGCACACTTAAAAGATTCCCACCCTTGATCAACTCCCAGTGTTGAGTGTCACTTTCCTTACCTCTCTCCCACTCCTAAGATTCTGAAATACCCGGTTTATCTTTATAGTAGCCCTTAGTTACATTGGCTGTTAAGTACCTGCTGGTGTGTTTCTCTTCCCCCCAAACACTGTAAACTTCCCTTTCTCGTCTTGCCGGAGGTGGGAGCACAGTCAGGCTCTGGATATTTATTGGGTTAGACAAAAATACTTAGTTTTTCCATAAGATGGCTCTAGTAGTATTTAGTTGGCTGCAACTTCATCGAAACAATTTTGTGACCGTGTTGTGACAGCTGTCATTTCAGCAGGCATTTAAAACAAAAATTTATTAAAATTGGTGAATTTTCGTGTTTTAATTTTAATGTTAAATGTAGAAGAAAATAAGCATCATTTCCAGCATATTATGCTATTTCAAGAAAGGTAAAAATGCAACTGGAACACAAGAAAAGGTTTGTTCAGTACATGGAGACAGTGCTGTGACAGATGAAACATGGTTTGCAGTTCCCTGCTGGAGAGTTCTCACTGGACGATGCTCCATGCTCTGTGCTGGGGTAAACCAGTTAAAGTTGATAGTGGTCAAATTGAGACATTAATTTAGAACAAGGTTGTCCAGAGAGACAAATTTATCACTTCCTGTTTGTTTGAGATTTTGATGCACTTGGAAGAGTCTTCTGGAGATAGGACAGTGTGTTGTTTTTAAGTGGAAGGGGCCAAAACACAGAATATGTAGAACATGTGATGCTGCGTCAGTCTGTCACATGCGCACAACAGTGTTTCTGTATCACATGCATGTAAACACAGGAAAGGTATGGAGAGATGCACATCAATAGATATGGTCCCTCTGGGAGGAAACGAGTTTGGAAGGCAGTGAACAAAACATTTATTTATTTATTTAAAAGTTTTTTTGTTTTTGTTTTTGGTTTTTTTTTTTTTAATTTTCAGAGAGAGGGGAAGGGAGAGAGGCAGAGAGGGAGAGAGACATCAATGTATGGTTGCCTTTCACCTGCCTCCAGCCACTGACCTGGCTGGTTATGTGCCCTGGCTGAGGAATCGGACCAGCGACCTTTGGGTTCGCAGGCCGGTGCCTTATCCACTGAGCCACCAGCCAGGGTGCAGTTTTGATTGTATAACTTAATGTAGTGTATGAGTTTTTTGCAATGAAAATGTTTGTATTGGTTAGGGCTCTTGCATTTGCACCTTGACAAAACATCCAAGCCATGCTAGTTTTAAGGGGGGAAAACTGAAAGTTTCATGAAGAACTCAGCTAAAGACACCAGACCCAGTTTTTCTCTATAGCAAACTCTGCTACCCCCCAGGTTGGTTTCACTCTCAGGCTCACCATCATGTGGCAAACTGTGTCTTCTCTTAAGGTTACAAGGAGCGAATTGGAGATCTTCCTAAAGCCTGAGCAAGGGGACCTTTATCTATGGGGAGTCAATTCTTGAACTAACCCTGTTAGTGACCAAGGGAGTTCATGCTGATGTGGCATCAGCCCCATTCCAGCTTGGCCTCTCTGTGGATGAGTCCAGCTCAGGCCCCTGCCTCCTTCCACAGGCCCTGCCGTAGTAGCGGGCAGCCTGGTGGGGAGAGGGGAGCCGCTGGGCAAAAACAAGGTGTGCACGGTACCAAGCCTCATGCAGAAACCAGGGTCATTTAAATCCAGCTCATTGGTGTTCATGTTTTTCTAATTTCATTATGAAGAGTTTTCTAAACAAGAAGAAAGGCAAGAGCCCACAATAACACTTTGGTTAGATCTTATAATTTTTCTTTTTATTTTTTGAGGGGGGTGTTCTTTTCATCATGGAGCATTTCAGACATCTGAAAGGTCTGCTCATTAGTCAACTTAACCATTTATCAGTACCTGGCCAGTTCGTCTGAGCTGCCCGCTGTCTCCTTCCCACTACATCCTTACGCAAATTCCAGGCATCTTGTGTCATTTCTAGCTACTCAGCATGTATCTCTAGAAGGTTAGGCCTTTTTTTTTTTTTTTTTAACATAATCACAGTACCATTGTCACACCCTTTAAAAAAATTCTTACTATGAAATAGTCAAACTGCTGAATATTTTCTGTCATTTAATAAAATTTTTAAATGACAAATCAGAAATCAAACGAGACCTGTCTATTGTATTTGGTTGCTATGTCTGTTGTCTTAATTTATAATCGTTCTTATCCATCCTTTTTTTTCCTTGTAATTTATTTGTTGGAGAAACTGAGTCAATTGTCCTGGTGAGTTTCCTACACTTACACTTTTTCTGTCTGCATCTCATGGTTCCGTTTGACGTGTTTCTCTGTCCCCTGCATTTCCTGCAAACTGGTGTTAATAGTTCCAACAAGATGTAGGTCAGGCCACTGTGGGGAAGGAAGAAACTTTCCTACCCCTTTCAGTGTTCTGGCTGGTCTAATAACATCAGTGAGGCAGATTAATGAGAGAATAACCAAATTTTATTACATTTACGTATGTACATACGGGAATTCCTTATACACAAGAGAGTCAGAGGTCCCCACATAGAGGAGAAGTTGAGACCAAATGAAATGTAGGTACATGTGATATTCTGAGCTAAGGTTGAGGTAAGGCACCAGGGGCTTCAAAGGGAAGAGGGTTGTTGCAGGAGAAGAGCAGATGACCAGGAGTCAGTAGTTTGTCCTGCCCTATAGACAGGTCACAGACAGTTATTTCTGTTGATATTTCATGGACAAGGGCCTTAATAAAAATTTGTTGAGGAAGAGGTAAGAGTTCCTCTCAAGGATACAGAGCCTCTGTTGCCTTCGGCTCAGGACAGTCCACATGCCACAGGGTGACTCATTCTGACCCTAAGGCAGCTTTTGTGTTTTGGTGAGGTTACTAAGTGCTGTATTCTCCCTACTGCATCACATCCAGCAGCGAGTGAATACTTGCTGATCTTTGTGGATTGAGATGGACCGGTGGGTTTGTGTGTTACTGGTCTGATTTATCCATTTTAAAGTTCTCAGTAATGTTTAATGTTTTAGCAGCCATTGGTGATCCTTGCCCAGGTCTACTAATTCATTAGACTTAACATAAATGAACATACGCACGGGTCCCTGTGGCGAAATTACTGTGATCAAGACCGCCGGGGCTCAGCTCTGGTGGAGGTGATCACTCACGCCAGAGCCATGTGGTATTCGCAGCAGGCAGGGCCCAGGTGTGGCTTGTCTCTAACAAGAGGAGAGAAAAACCCATCGGCACATCTTTTGCCCAACCTCTAAAGAAAATAAACTTTAACAAACTCATGTTACTGATATATTGATCTTAGGAATATCAGGAAGAAAAAGCACCATAACAAAACTGTTGATATAAGTTTTTAGAAACTTAGAAATCAATACCCATAAAGGTGAAAGCTCACTCAGAATGCACTAATTAAACTTCAGTCAATCAAAAGGATGTTTGTCATTTTTTAATTATCTTTTGGAGTATGAAGATCACATTGATTCTAAATATATACTTGTTTACATTTACCTAGTTGTAGTTTGCTGCTCCAAAAGACTTTCCTTAGTACCTCCTAGTAGAATGTTAATAAAGACCATTTGTAAGATGTGTTAACACTTGAGGGTTTGGTTTATTCTCCACAGGCTTGGAAACTCCAAAAGTTGACATTTTCCTGACTTTATGATTGCTTAAGTCACTCAGCAACTATTCCGTGATACCTGGGCTTAAACCAACAGATAAAAGATTGTGATTGTCTTGTGGCTTGGTCGTAGGTGGTACAGGAAGAGGCAGAGGGCTTAAATAATGACGACGAGACTCACCAAGGTGGTGCCAGTTAAAACGAGACTAATTGCCCAGTAAATGAAAATGGTAACTGGGAGTGGGGGAGATGAGGGTACAGCCAAGTGTGACCTCATAACAGGATCCTTATCAGGGCCATCTCAGCAAAAATATCCCAGAGCTTCCCTACTTACCCCGGGACCAGTTGCATGAGAGTTGAGCAGATCCTGCACCTTTTGTAGGATTTGTACATTCACTTTGCATGACCAATGGAAGATGTTGGTGTGCAGGGTGAGATGTTAGTTTAAGCAAAGAGGGGCACTTCGGGGAGCTCATTTTATAAATGAGCACTTCATCGATTAATTTTTTGTTATGATAATGTTTGCTTCCTTCCATTATCCAGGTAATGAGGACACACCGCTGCTACCACCCTTCCCCCATAGCTAATAAAACCACGTAATTTATGTGTGTTTGTTTTGTAAAAAGGAAATGTGCACTTCAAATTAAAAAAAAAAAAAAAAAGACCTTTGCAGATGAAAGCAAATGTGGTATTATTCTCACTGCTTATATGGCAGTTCTGAACTTTAAGAAAGGAAATGGGAGGACGCTGAGACAAGATTTTTCTGCTGTTTTTCCCTCTAGGAGGTTTCAGTCAAGAAGAACTCCTAAAAATATGGAAAGGACTCTTCTATTGCATGTGGGTGCAGGATGAACCCCTTCTGCAGGTAATGTACACGCCCTTTGACCTCTCTCTGGATCTTGGGCAAACAGAGACAGGAGAGATTGCTGTAGCAGTCCCCTGATGTGCCAAACAAACTGAAAAGTGTTGCTTCAAGGATCCCCTGTCACCTCTTGTCATGTAGAAAGGGATTAGTGTCTAAGCACTGAGGTTAGTTATCTCTTCAAATAATAAAGAATACATGTAAATTTGGACCACTGTAAAAGAAAAAAGAATTTCGTAACTTAAAGATTTATTTCTGCCACGGTTTCATAGTTCTATAGTAGGTTTTACATTACTTAGAGTTTTTATTTCCTGTTATTTATGGTAAAAATGTAGTTGTTACAGCACTAAACTAAGAACTGAGGAATGGCCCAGGCTCCAGGCCAACCACTGCCAGTGTTAAGTGGTTGCTTGGGACTGGGTAGTTGGCCTCACTTGGGGTCAGGGTCTTCATAGGCCCGGCAGTGGCTCCCCAGCGGATGCCCCCGCGGTTGAAGCCAGCGAGGACTCGGCACAGATGTGTGTGTGCGGCCAGTCCCTGTCTGCTGGGTGCGCGTTAGACAAATGGTCCTGACTGTTGAAGAGCGTTGTTGTGATACGTGAAAGCAGAGTGGAGGGATAAGCCTCGAAATGCCATTTGAAATCCTCAGATGTATCAAACATTACAGGAAGATTTTACTTGTCTGGGTTCTAAGGCACAACATTGCCACTTTCACTCCTGTGAACACATTTTGAGTAGGATGGCAAGGCAAAATATTTTAAAATTACATTCAAAAATAACAGCCAGCATCTTCAAGTGGAGGAAGAAAACGTGACAAAAACATCATTTTCGAGTCTGGGGAGTCCATTTGAAATGGCTGAAGGACTGAGGCCAGGTGAGGTGTAGCTAATACTCATGAGAGTCTGTCTTTTCCTACGTAAGTCACAAACAATTCCTTTGGTGACACTCACCAAGGCAGGGATCCCCATAGCTCCAGACCACCCAGTTCTCCCCCAGATGGGCTTGTTGTGCTTCCAACGTCACTTGGTCTAGGACAGAGCCCGCAGGGTGCTCTTCCAGTGCCCCTTGCCACCCCTGCTGCCACCGCCTGTCGCTGAGCCAGCCAAGGAGGGGGCTCACTGGTTCCCACGGTGACTAAATGGTGACACGTGCTTCTGGGGCATCTGTTTTTCTGTTACTGAGGAGACTGGGATCAAGATTGCAGTTTAAGCGTTAATATGTTTTTAAAGCCAGGAATTGACAGCTTCCTCTGTAGGTCAGTTGAGCAGATAACTCAAGATGCTTTTCAAACACATAACTTAAAACCGCCAAAGGCCCATGAAATTGGCCCAAGAGTCCACTGAAATTGGGGATCGCACGTCTATATGAATTTCGATAACATCCTTATATTCTGTACACACAGTTTAGTGAGCGTGACATTGAAAGCAGAGGCACAAGTTCCTGCTCCCCTGCCCCCCCCTCCAGCAGCTTGGGAGGAGGCACTGGCGAGGTGCCGGTCTCAGTGCTGCCCATAGTAACCCCTGTCCGCCCACCTTTGCAGGAGGAGCTCGCCAGCGCCGTCTCCCAGCTCATCCACGCTGTTAACAGCCCGGAGGCCCGTAAGTCCTGATGCGCTCCTGACTTCCGGAGCTTCCTTGTTTGTCAGAGTTGGTGCCTTGCCCAGGCGCTCTCACCCGTGCTATTTCTTCACCTTTTTTCTGAGAGCTGCCAGTGTAGATGTCAGGTGCCAAACTTTTCCTGTGGGAAGAAACTAGGACAGATTTAGGCATCGACCCTGAAAGAAGGTGAAGAGGTATCTTGTGCAATATCATGTTGGGCGTCTCAAAGATTTCCAAAAAATACTTTAAATAATTATCCTCCAGAGCCTCCGCATTCTGAGTTACTTAAACACTCGTAGAAGCTGTCTATGCGTGTGCCAGTGTGAGCAGTAACCTTTGGGTGCCGGGTTATCCTCAAAACCAGAGCCATGTAATAAACTATGAAGTAACCCCCTTATCAAAAAGAATATACAAAAGGAGACATTATTTCTGGGACATTCAGACTTGATGACTTACAGAGGATAAAAGACACAGCAGAATTAGTTTCTTCTGCTCATCACTCCCAAGAACAAAACATCCGTGGTTCTCTGAACTTGAGCCGAGTCTCAGCTGGCAAGTAACGAACAAAATTCTACACGTGGAATGTAGTATAGGTTTTCATGTATCAAGAAAATTTTGTGCAAAAAGAAGTTAAGCAAAAAAAAATTTTTGGACCAAAAAAAATGTTAGTTTTGTGACTCAGAAGAGAAAAATAGAATGTTTTATCATATAGCTCACCCATCGGCTGCTGAACGTAAAATACAAGGCTTAGTTTCTACGTGGGCTGTCCACGTGTCCATCAGAATTGCTCGCTTGGATTGTTAGCTACAGCTGGGTGGAAAGGAACAAAAGACGTGGCTCAGAAAATCTTTTGGTTTAGAAACCTGGCTTTCAGTGGATAAAGAAAAGTGTTCCAGAGAGCAGTCTAGTTGGGCATTAAGATACTGCCAGTCTGCCCTGACCATTTAGGGAAGGTGGTTGGGGCATCAGCCCATAAACCAAAGGGTTGTGGGTTCAATCCCCGGTCAGGGCACATACCTAGGTTGCAGGTTCAGTTCCCAGTCAAGGAGCATGTACGAGGCAACCAATGGATATTTCTCACATCACTGTCCCTCACTCCCTTCCTCTCACTAAAATCTGCAAGCATGTCCTCGGGTGAAGATTTTAAAAACTTTTTTAAAAGGTGTTACCATCCTTCCTGTTACTATAATGTGCTTTTACTTAAATGTAAAAGAAATTATTGAGCATAGTTAATGATTGACCAAATTTTCTAGCAATCCAGAAATTCTTGAAAAAGTAAATAATGAGTAAGCCTAGTCCATTCCTCTTCATTATTTTTGGCTGTGTGGTAACATGTTACCCGGAAAGCCGGGCATTCAGAGCCTTCTGTTCACTGCAGAACACCTGTTCATTCAGACCTTCTGGCAAACCGTGAACCGAGAGTGGATGGGGATCGACAGGTCGCACCTGGACAAGTACCACACGGTGAGATCAGCAGGCCTGTCTCAGTTACTGCAAAGGCTCGTGTGAGGGGAGAGCGTTCTGCACCTTAAAAGCAGTGGGAAGGCTTGTTTGTGGAGCCAAGTAAGTTCTAGGCCTGCTGAGACAGCAGGGTGGGTTCCTCGCCCGCCTTTAAGCTGTGTGCGGGGGCTTGTGTCATCCCTTGTAGCTGTGTTGGGGGTGAGCCTGAGAATCTTCAGTTAACATTCTGTGTTTTAGAAGTTAAACATCGTTATTGTAGCTCTTTCTACATTTGGGGATCCAGGCTACACCTGTGTCATGGGCCTCGTTCTGCTCAGCCGAGCAATCATTCTTTCCTTTGGTAACACGGGTTGTCTGTCTGTAGCTCATCCGTCTGGTCCTGAGGGAGTCCTTTGAAGTTCTGAAGCGGAATGGCTGGGAAGAAAGGTTGGTAAACTGTTCCAATTACCATGTGGTGGCCAAAAACTTTGAAAGGAATAGTGTCTTTTTCAAGCCTTCCCATTAACCAGCAAGTATGAATTCCCTAATCTGTGTCTCCCGCTCTGCTTGGGTGCTGTGGAGGCAAACCCGCTTTTGCGTGAAGAACTTCAAACCCTACGGGCCAGTGCAAGAGGCGGGTGTCCTGCCAGTCCACTCTTTTTTACCGACTTTGGTAGCTGCGTTCCTTGTGAACCATCCTCAGCCCCTTGCGACTTGTGCAGTGAGCATTGTTACAGCTCCAGGGAGACAGTTTGACATGCTGTAGTTAACAGACCTGTGTGTGTTCTCTTTAGCCAAATCAAGCTTTTTCTCGATGTCTTGATGAAGGAAGTCTTGCACCCTGAGAGTCAGTCTCCTAACCGAGTGAAATTCCACTTCATTGATATTTATCTGGATGAACTATCCAAAGTGGGAGGGAGAGAGGTAAGAAACAGCCAGCAGCAGGCTGAGCCTGCAGCTGATCTGAGCAGGGTCGTGGCTGCCCTTTAGATGCACCCTCCTGTGCGCCGGGGCACAATAGAGGGTGGGAAAGGGAACATTCTTTAGCATGCATGTGATTTTCTGAGTTTGGGATTGTAGGCAATTTTTTTTTTTTAAGATTTTATTTATCATTTTTAGAGAGAGGGGAAGGGAGAGAGGCAAGGAGGGAGAGAGACATCAGTGTATGGTTACCTTTCACCTGCCTCCAGCTATGGATCTGGCTGAAGACCTGGCTTGCAACCTGGTTATGTGCCCTGGCTGGGAATTGAACCAGTGACCTTTGGATTCACATGTGGGCGCCTATCCCCTGAGCCACCAGCCAGGGCTGTGGGCCATTTTTACCTTTTTATTTTATTTCACAAGTGGCCTGCAGTGAACAGGAATCTTTTTCATTACAGTATGTATGTTTTTTTGTTTTTTTTTCGTTAATAATCCCTCATTGCCGTCTCTGACGGTGTTTACACCGGGCTGTGCCATAGAGGAGGAAGTATGGAGCAGCGCTGGGTGGACTAGGCGGCATCCTCTAGTCACGGTGCTCGGGTGCCCGAGTGACTGGAGCATGGCATGGCCTTTAGGCTGGCGGCAGGCATCTGGGGGATTCATGCACGGCATTTGGGCATCGTAGGTGTTGCCCAGTCTGATTTAGCCTATGTGATAAATTTAAAAAAAAAAAAAAAGAGTGGTTCCTTTTTCAAGGAGACGTCAGACAGGAGAAAAGATTCTTTTTTCCCCTTATTTTTATTTCATTTTTTTCTATTTTATTTCTAAATTACAGCTTTTGGCAGATCAGAATCTCAAGTTTATTGATCCATTCTGCAAAATTGCTGCCAAGGCTAAGGAGTAAGTGATCCACATGTGTTTTATTCCCACACTTGTCCTTAATTTGGGGGCAGGGGGCTGGTTTTGTGTATTGAAGCGGTGCAAGGTACCTGGGATGGTTGTCCGAAGCTAAAAACGGCTGAGTGCTTCATTCCCATTGGCAAGATGTTTGAAGCTTTGAGTCATAATTAGGCTTTTCTAGCTTTTCTGTTTGACTGCAGTCATGCCAGGGCTCGCACCCTCCCCACCAGAGCTCAGTCTGCTCTGGCCCAGAGCCCTGGGCTGGCTCCTTGCAGCCACGTTGGTTAGTGCAGAAGTGTAGTTAAAGGCACGGGTGCTTGCTGAGCAGCCGATCAGGCACACGGGGTCCTGGGTAGGCTGGAATTGGAGGTTCGGTGGCTCCTGCTCTCACCCTTCTGTCCTCCTTCAGATGATGAGGTCCAGACCATCGGTTTTAATCACATCCTCTTTGCTGTGCTTCCCCCTCAGCCATACATTGGTGCAGACTATAGCTAGGGGTGTTTTTGAAGTCATTGTAGATCAGTCTCCTTTTGTACCTGAAGAGAGAATGGAGGAACGGAAAACTAAAGTGGATGACAGCAACCTCTTGGAAGAAGAGAGAGCCGGAAATGAAATGGCATGGAGGAAAACATTCAGTAAAAAGAAGACAGGTGAGAGAATTTCTTTGAGTAGTCTTTCTCTTTTTAGGTAAAGTCCTCATCACATACTGACTGCAACCAGTGAAGTCGTCAGCGATGGCTTTATTTGGATACCACCTGAGACAAGAAGCCAGGTGCAAATTGCAAACCGTTGTACCTGTTCAGGGCCCTCTGGGGCAGACCTTGTGCCTCTATGTCCTGGGATGGTTGACAGTCTCCGAGGGTTTTAGCATTATTGTTCCTGTTGCTTTGGGTTTTGTTTGTTTTTGTTGTGTTTATTTTTATTTATTTATTAGAGATTTTTAGAGGAGAAGGGAGAGAGGCAGAGAGGGAGAGAAACATCAGTGTGTGGTTGCCTTTCACCTGCCTTCAGCCACGTATTTGGCTGGAGACCTGGTTATGTGCCCTGGCTGGGAATCGAACCAGCAACCTTTGGGTTCGTAGGCCGGCGCCTTACCCACTCTGCCACCAGCCAGGGCTTTTGTTTTTGTTGTATTTAAACATCCTAATGTGGACTGAAATCTGTAGAGGGTCCTTAATGGGAGGCCTCATGTACAGTTCTGTTGTGAGCAAGCACTTGTTTCTGTCACCTTTTTGCTCTCCAAGTTCCTTCGAGATTCTTTCCCTGGAGGTGGTTGAATGCCCACTTTGGGCTGTCACCATTCTTACCACTGTTTCGTGTCCATGCGGTCACATGGAGAATGCATTAAGGTTGCAGCCTGTCAGCTCTGATAGTGGTTCCTAGCATCTCAGTGTGAGGCTTCAATAAATGGTCAGGGTATACCCACACTTTTGAAATGCTATGAAGCCATTGAAAAGTCTGCTGTCTTCCTCCTAGGCCAGAGCCACACTGTCCCTGAGCCCCCAGCCTAGGATCCGCCGTTCCGTGCTGCTGTCACGGAATGCACTGTCAGACCATGTGCTAGGCAGCATGGAAGGCCATGGGCTTGCCTGGAGTGGATTTAAAGGGCAGAATTTGAGATTGCTCCTGGAGGTTTTCTCATGTCCAGGGGCTAAAAAAACTAAAACATCTTTGGAAAATTATAATGTATTTACAGGGTTTTTCTCTTTAAAGACATTTTTTGTTTTCACTAAGAGATACCTAATTAGATGGTGGCTCCTTCAGAAGTAGTCATTGCTGTGTCATTAAAGAATTTTGTCTTTGGCTGTGTTTTGATAGCACTGGGCAAATACCACTCTAGGAAGGACGGCATCAGCGATGAAGGTGAAAGAGACAGCGGTGGAAGCGTGGAGGACACTGGGCCACTTCTCCAGGTTGGTGGCAGCTGTTGCTTTTTATAGCAGATAGCATTACTGTGTCATGGCCTGGCTAATTGGGAATTAGGGTCAGAGCTACTTAAACTCCAAGGTCTAATGTTTAAAGTCCTTTTTATCCCTTTAGTCATGAATGTCACCTTCTTCATAGTGAGCTTATTGGAGACAAATTTAAATACGGAATTTTGAAAGACATTAGTCTTCCTTTGACCTGAACTCCTAAGACACGTTCTGTTCCATTCAGCCAAGGCAGCTTAATGGTGCTTTTCAAATAAAGTTTACTATGTTATCAAGTGCAAGTTAGAGAAGAAAGAATTAGAGCCAGCTTCTCCCAAGAAGAAACGGAACCAGTTTTCCAAAGATCTTCCATGAGCCTTTGGTTGCCAAGTCTTAGCACATGCTTGTCCAGACGGTCTTCTGTGAGAGCTTCCAGAGTCCCATGCTGCCAGTGTCCTGTCACTGGTAGGTGTGCATTTCCAAGTTGGGTTACTGTGGATTTATGTTGGTTTTTCTTCTCTCCTAGTTTGACTATAAGGCCGTTGCTGACCGACTCCTGGAAATAACCAACAGGAAAAACGTCCCTCCCTTCAACAGGAAACGCCTCTCCAAACTAATCAAGAAGTACGTATGGGATGAGAGGATGTCACTTGATTCTCATTCACATTTAAGTCTGGCCCGTTCATCTATCTCACAGTGTAGGATGAGCTGTCACCTCTTGCCTTTTTTACTCATAGCAGTGTGTATATGCACGTAAACTGCAATGTTCAGTGACTATGGCACCAGCCTGCCTCTGCCCTGAGTTCCATTCTTCAGATGCAGCCATACTCGCTCATTTAGCTGTGTCATAAAGTAAAAAGAAATCTATTGTTGATGTCTAAAATGAGTGGATTACAAAATTGCAGTGTGAATGAGGTGTTAACCCATTGGTGCACTACTGAGAAGGGTAGGGTGTAGCTTTTTCTCCGTCCTCCACCTCTCACTATGGTTATGCTAAAGGTGTTGTTCATGTCACGACAACTGTCCAAATAGTTCACCACAGAGCCCTGTGGCATATTACGATTGATGACATACAACAGCTGAGATTGATGACACTTCACGTAAGCAGGCACTGTTCTCAGCACTTAAATTATTTCATGCTAAGTAAAGCTCCTGAAGATAGCTTCTGTAATTTTCTCATTTTCCACATGGGTTAACTTGGGCACAGAAAAGTCACCTCCTTTGCCCAACTGTCCAAGGTCATAGCTGCCAGACAAGGAGGCAGGACTCAGACTACCTGTCCACTCCCCAGGGCTCTGCCCGCAAGTCCACACCGCCCTGCACATTTCCTTCTAATGCACCAAAATCTTGTAGGACAAACACTACCTGGCATCTCTCATTTGGTAACTAAAGAGGAGAGCTAAATAGAGGCGGAGAGCTAAGCTGTTTTAGCCACATGAAACAAGAAAGATGATGAAAGATCTTGTCCTTTGGCATTGGCATTTATGCCACACCACCTCCGTAGCCTCCCCTTCTGAAGAGGAAGAAAATCAATTACAAATAAATGTCTTTTGGTTTTTTGTTTTTTTTTTTTTAAGATTTTATTTCATTATTTTTAGAAAGAGGGGAAGGGAGAGAGGGAGAGAGACATCATGTATGGTTGCCTTTCTCCTGCCTCCAGCTACGAACCTGGCTGGAGACCTGGCTTGCAACCTGGTTATGTGCCGTGGCTGGGAATCGAACCAGCGACCTTTGGGGCTCACAGGCCAGCGCCTTATCCACTGTGCCACCAGCCCAGGGCTCAGAAGGGATTTCTTAATCAACTCCTGTTGTTTTCTTTTTCAGATTCCAAGATCTCTCTGAAGGTGAGGAAGTCAGAGGATCTGAATTGATGTTTTTACCTAAATATGTACTTACGAGTACATTTATGTCAAATAGTAAAATGCAAGATTGAAAACATAAGAATAGTAGTAGCTTTTACCTTTGAAAGGTTACCAGTTACACCACTTGCATGCACAGCTGAGAGAAGCCCTTGGAAGAACCAAGTGTGGGGCTTTTTTTTTTCCCCCCATCTTGCCCACCCACTCCCTTATCCCAGGGCCCAAGCTGAGCCAGACACAGGCTGTACTAATCACCACCAGAGCAGGGGGTAGACTGGAGGGCAATGTGTATGTTTGAGGAGTCGGGGAGTATCTTAACAGAAGGCTATTCCTGTTACTCCACGGAGGGTTCAGTTTGACCCTTGATGAAGAACGGGGTTGGTCTCGGGGTCTTTTGTTGACTGCTAAGATCAGCTGCCCCCTGGGAGAAAGCTGCTTTCTATAAACTTTGTTACATCAGCGTAAACTGGTGGCCCACTGCCCCTACCCCTTGGGTCCCTGGAGGTATTCAGACCTGGTGGAGACAGCACAGCCAAGCCCCAGGTTCAGCTGGAGACCCAGAGACGATGTCACCGAGGTGTGTCATCCCTTGCTTGAGTAAGGAAGCTACAGCGTTGTTTTCAGTCTAAAGTGCCTGTGTTCAGCAGCGTTGGGGATTGAAGAAGTAGTGAGGACTAGCAATGAGGAGGGAAAAATCGAGGTTAAAATCTACCAGCATAACCTGGGGAGGGGACATGGCTCTTGGCCCCCTGGGGACAGCTGTGAGGGTCTTGGAAAGCTGTCTGAATATGCCTTTGGTGCCCAGCAGGCAGTACTCAGATGCCTCAGCTCAGTCTTGCTGAGGACGTTTCTGCTGACGAAGATGACCAAGCCCTCAGTGAAGGAAGGCATAAGAAAGCAGGAAATAAACTTTTAGAGAAAACTGACATGGAACAAGAGAAAGGTGAGGCCTGGGAAGCAAGGGTGGGCAGCACTCAGGGACAGCGGGTGCCTTTGTGGTCCTGGGAGCCTCTGAGCCACTGTCCGTAAATCGCGGCAGAGCAAAAGCTTTCGCTTTTGTGGCTGAAAAGTAGAGACTGTCTCCACGTGTTCGATTTTTCTGGGGCATCGTGTTCCCTAAATGAAGAGCATTTGTTTACGCCTGGTGGTGTCCATGGATAAAGCAGCCGACGACATGGAGATGCTAGTGCCCTGTGAAGTGTTTATTACCATCCTGGGCCTGTGGCTTTTACCTCTGACCTGAAAATTAGTAGAAATCTGAATCTATTTCTGTTCCGTCCACATAAAGAGAGGCAATGGGAAGGTTTCTAACCACGGTTGGGAGAAGAAATGGGGCCAAAGGAGAGAACCAGTGGAGTGCGGTTTTCCCGAGGATCAAAGGCCCCCTCACGGCCCCAGAATCCCCTGCCACACCTGCTGTCCCCTTGGCAGCAGGGCCCCTGTTTATTGGCTTATGTGTCTTTCTAGGGAGCAAGTTCTTCCTTGCTGAGGGAGAAGGGAGTAAAGGCGGTGTTCAGAAGAGGAAAAGGAAAAAAAAGAAGAACCACCACCTTCATCATGAACATGTAGGGTCAGGGGACAAAGCCACGCCCCCAGAACAGAATGCGGGCAGTGAGCCCGAGGCAGGACCGGCTCAGGAGGCTGGTGTGGTGGAGCTGGGGGCAGGGGCCGCGCCCAGCGCCCGGGAGCGGAGCAGCTCGGAGCATCCCACCACGCACGGCAGGAGGAAACGACCGAGGAAGAGGAACCCCCAATTCCAGGGACTGCTGGCCACAGAGCCAGCTGCGCCCTCTGCGGAGGACGAGCGTCAAGGCGGCCTCAGCAGTGGTTGCTCTCCAGTGCTTGCCCCCCACGCTTCCCCAGCCAGCGGAGCCCCGGCCCTGACGAGGAAGCGGAAACGCAGGGCTCCCTGGGTCAATGGCAGCCCCTCCACACCAGCCCGGCCCCCACCCCAGGAGGAGGGCCCTGCAGCAAGCCCCACAGAGGGAGAGGATCGCCCGGCCGCTCTGCCCCAGGGTGGGAAACTAAAGAAAAAGAAGGGGGAGCCCAGCCGTCTTGACCTCTACAACCCGTCTGCTCAGAAAACTGCCATCTTCAGAAAGAGGAAGAAAATGAAGGAGATGTTGAACTTGGTGGAACACAGCAGAGTATTGGAACCCAAACTCAAGCTCGTCCAGACTCTGGTAAGGTGATGGGATTCCAGGCAGGGTGACTGAGGCTCCCCTGTGGAAGGTCAGGGGCCCTGGCCGCCTGAGGCACTAATCTGGGGGTGGGGGTGGGTGGGTCAGAGCTCTGGACTAAGGAGCTGTCATGGTTCATAACAAACACCCTTTACCAATGAGTGAAAAAATAGGACTAGTCTTGGTGGCCAAGACAGTTGTCATCCTGCTCCCCCACTCCCTACCCCCACCAGGCTGCTCACTCCAAGGGGTTACAGAAGGGCCACATCAAGCTGGGAGGATTGTCCCATGACCCAGGCAGGCCCGCTGCCCTGCTGGATAAACAGGCAGACACGCGTCTCTGTCAAACACTCGTCTTTTCCCTTGAGTCACAGCCAGTCCGGGCCCAGAATTCTGTTTGGCTTGTTTCTTCCAGTGAGAAGAACTGCATCCCATTTGGATCCCTAGAGTCAGATGTGAACAGGAACTAACCAGACTCTGGATCTCCTTTTCACGTTCTTACTGCAGACACACAGTGTGTCTCTGCCTGTCAGTGGTCCACGTGATCATGGGTGTACAGCCACGCGTGTTCATGTGCGCTCTTCTGTGGCTTTCATTCCTCAGTGGCCGAGATGAGTAGCGGTGACCGACGCCTGGGGGCGCTTTAAGCCAAAGCATCTAGTCCCTGGCCCCTTGGCAAGCAGGCTTGCTGCCCCCTGTCCGTACTTGGTTCGCACACATTGCTGTGCAGCAGTTGGGATATCGAGGCCTTGGTGACAGGATGAGCGCTTGGTGGATTTCTGGTCAGTAAGAGTCTCAGCTGGGGAACCCAGAACACTCGCGTGGACTTAGGACATCTGCGCTCCTCCTAGACCTTCCCCTGATGAGCTGTGTCACCATGTCACCTTCCCTGGCTCTGCAGCCTCCACCCCTCACTCACTGTTCATTAGATGCTCTTTCTTCGTCAAGAGCATCAGAGAAAGTCCCTTCTTCGCGTCTCACTTCTCAGGCCTCTGCCCCCTCTCTTAAAATTGAAACGGTTGCTAAATAAATGGCAGGGTTATCGGAAGTTACTCCCCCCAAAAGGGGTGAAGTGCCTTTGCGTCTCTGCCAGTGGGAGTGGGAAGGTGCACAAGAACGGCTCCTGGGTCCCCCTCGTGGGTCCTGCTCGGGGAAGCAGCAAACTTCCGAGCCAAGGGCACAAGTAACATCAACCACATTGGGTTTCCCAGACCCCTGGGACCCCAGAACTAGACAGGGTCTTTGTGTGGGTGCTGGTCAGCTGTGGAGCACCCAGTGAGCATCCTTAATCTGCCTTCAGTGGACCTATAGGACCTAAGCAGGAGGCCAGGCTTTCAGCTGGACTTTCAATGGACAATGTCTTTGACCAGAAATTTAAAAATGAATTATTTAGTAAGTCACGTGCTGCATAAAAACATTTCAGTCACCTGCAGACCGTACGAACAACTGTGGTCCCTAATGTTATAATGGAGCAGAAAGGTGCCTGTTGCCTGCTGACATCATAGCCATCCTATGCTTTCTGTAAAGAGCAGCACCAGCCTTAGAGGAGCGTTGAGCAGGTCCTTTCAGAGGTGGTCCTGAAGGCATTGCTGCCATAGGAGGTGACAGCTCTGGGCGTGTCCTTCCTGTGGCATCAGGTGTAGAGGTGGACACCATGGTATTGATGATCCCGACCCTGTGCTAAGCTAATGTGTGTGTGCTTGCAGAAAGCTTTTAAAAGGGGGCACAAAAAAGTTTGTAGCATGTATTTATTCTTCCATAAACATATATGGGAAGAAAATATTTCTGTACAGCTGTATATTGTTTTTGTTTTCTGGTAACTGTTATTATAGAACTCAGCAAGTCAACAGTTTTTAGCCCTTGGCTGGGTGGCTCGATTAATTGGAGTATTGTCCCATACACGAAAGGTTGAGGGGTCGGTCCCTGGTCGATGCACGTGTGGGAGGAGACGAGCAGTGTTTCTGTCTCGCATCAGCGTTCCCCTCCCTCCCTCTTTCCTCCTCCTCCTCCTCCCCCTCTCTGTCTCTCAAACACATGTCCTTAGGTGAGGATTTTTTCCTTTATTTTAAATTGATAAGGTTGCAGTAAGCTAAGGTTAACGTATTGGAAAAAGAAAAGTACGTTTTGTAAGTTTAGTGTCACGTAGCGCACAGTGTTATAAAGTCCACCGTCGTGTCCCGGGCCTTCGTGTTCAGTCACATTCACTCACCCAGAAGCTCCGTCTGGTCCCACAAGCCCTCGGCGTAGGAGATGCCTCATACAGGGCCCTCTGTCACTTCTACCGTGTTTTTACTGTACCTTTTCTGTGCTCACGTGCACAAATGCTCCCCATTAGTTAGCTGCCTGCACACTGGCGCAGCCAGCGCTCCCCGGCATGTAACCCGGCAGCAAAGGCTGTATGTTCCACGGGGCCTAGATGTGCGTGGCTACACTCAGGTGTGTAATTGCCTCTGTGATGCTGGCACGGTGATGAAATGGCCTGCCAACACTTCTCCGAATGTATCCCTGTCTTTAAGTTGTGCGTGACAGTAAGTGGCCTTTGAAAGGCAGAACTCTTCAAAACACACGACTGAGTTCGAAGACCAATAAAAATGGTTCTTGTGGCTGGAAAGCTGAGAAACCTCTGTCCCTGCCGGCATGGAGCCGTGGTGTAGAGGTAGCAGCAAAACAGGCGCATGCAGACCAGAAAGAGTGAGGTGTGGGGTCTCTGAGCCAGCAGATGCGTCTTAGCCGCTCTGGGACCCTCACCCGCCATGGTGTCCGCACCTGGCGCCCCGCTTTCCCTGCCTGTGTGTGTAGGTGTAGCACAGGTGGCTCTGGGTGTGACCTCCCTCTCCTCTCCCCTCTCCCACACGCAGGGGAGCAGTGGCGCTCTCAGCCCTTTGAAGAAGAAGCTGAGGACTGAGAATGACTTTGTGAAATTTGATACCCCCTTCCCACCAAAGCCTCTGTTCTTCAGAAAAGCTAAGAGCAGCACTGCCACCCCTGTGAGCCCTGCTACGCAGGTGAGTGCTCTGCGCGCGCCGCAAGGGGCTTCGCCTCGGCCCCCGGTGCCCAGCTTCCTGTTTGAGGAGCCCAGGTCTGCCGTGCAGGCCGTGCTCGGGGGCCAGGGGGCCTGCGTGGGCTCTGGGGCCCAGTCTGAGGGAGTGATCAGGGGTGCCTCACCTTAGAACTGATGGGACATGGCGGGGTCTAGAGAATCGGGGAGTGCAGGGGGTGGCGGGAGGCCCCAGAGGAGGCCCCAGGTTTACAAATCAAATGGGAGGAGGAGAGGAGGTGAAACCAGAAAAGTTGGTGTCCACAGAGATGGATGGACTCATACGGGCTCTTTATTCAGAAGCCGGTTATGTACCCTACCAGACTCTTACATTTCCTTTAAGCCAGCCTTTTTATGAGGTTAAATGTGTAGGTGAGGGATTTGGAACTCAGGAGAGAAGTTAATCAGATGAAAGCTGCAGTCCAGCAGTTTCCCTAATGTCCTTTCATCCATTGGTGATTTTTTTTTTCAATTTATTATTTCCAGAGAGAGGGGAAGGGAGAGAGGCAGAGATGAGAGAAACTCCAATGTATGGTTGCCTTTCACCTGCCTCCAGCTACAGACCTGGCTGGAGACCTGGCTTGCAACCTGGTTATGTGCCCTGTGTGGGAATCGAACCAGCAACTTCTGGGTTGGCAGGCCAGCACCTAGTCACTGCACCACCAGCCAGGGCTGCATTGGTGGTGACTTTTTATGGGTCCTTTGTCCCTAGCAGTTTTCTTCCTCTGTGTCCTGGGCTACCTTGGAACACAAAGGCTCAGGTGTCAACCTGATTGCGTCTGGTCTCTTCTGGAGCTCTTGCTGGTGTTCTCCTGAAGTCAGGGTGGGCCATACTTCAATTCCTGAAACTTTTTATTTACATGCATTAACTGCCAGGCTTATTAACTATCACCTAAACTAAAACGTCTCCACTTGAGCTCCCCAGCCACAGGACCCTGGCAAGGACACTGTCAGCTGCTGCAGCTGGTAAAGGTGCCGGCTGCAGTCCCGTCATGGTGGGTGAGGGGGAGCACTGCTCTGGAAGCTGGGTGGGGGCTATGAAGGAAAGGGTCGCCTCTGCCAAGTGCCGCCAGAAGGTGGGACAAGGGACAGAGCAGCATATGCCGGATGCTCCTCTGGGGTTGCCTCCAGATGGTGGACGTCTTGGTGGAGCTGCAGGACAGGTGCTTGTGCTGATCCTGCTGGGGAGACCCATGAGTGGCGGCTGCGTAAATAGCCTCAACCCAGCCTAGTGACCGTTGCCTGTGCGTGCATGTGCGTGTGCGTGTGTGTATGAATGATGCCTTAGGCATATATCAGTAAATGACCCTGGGCTTACAGAATAAAATGCTGATGTTACAGCAGAAATGGTACGAAGTAGAACTCGGGGGTTCACACAGAAATGTGGGATTCTGGGGAGGAATGTGAGAAAGTACTACATGGTGCAAAATGGATCAGCTTCTAGATATTTTTCAAATATGAAACAATTTTTTTTAAGATATATTGTTTTTAGAGAGAGTGGAAGGGAGAGAGGCAGAGAGGAAGGGAAACAACCATGTATGGTTGCCTTTCACTTGACTCCAGCTACGGACCTGGCTGGGAATCGAACCAGCGACCTTTGGGTTCGAAGGCCAGCACCTTATCCACTGTTGAGGCCACCAGCCAGGGCCTCAACTTACTTTTGTATCCATACCTAAAGACATGCTTATTGATCTTAGAGAAGATGTGAAGGAATGGAGAGACAGACACAATGCAAGAGAGAAACCACATTTTACTCTTAACTGGGGACCAAACCCAAAATCCAGGCGTGTGCCCTGATCAGGAATTGAACCCATGACCTTTTGGCTTATAGGACAATGAACGCTCCAGCCAACTGAGCTGTACTAGTCAGGGCTCAACTTGGTTAATTTTGATGAATTATTAGAATATTCAAATCGGTTTGGAGTCCTGTGCACAGAAAGTTGAGAAATGTGCATCCATTGCCCCCTGAAGTTCGATCCCATCATAGGTGTAATGTAATCAGTTTCATTTCCGAGTTAAAGCTGAATCTGGACACAGTGAATGGGCACTTCTTTCACTGGTGAACCTTGTCCCGTAATTTGGGAGGTTTCAAACAGTAATTTTTCCCCAGAAGGCAGAGGCGGGAGCCAGCAATGAAGCAGGTGACTGCAGAGTGGTGCTGGCACTGCCTACCCCACAGACCTGTCCCTTGCATTTGGGCCTGGGGCTGCGCATCAAGATCCCAATGAGGCCACGCGAGCCCCTGGGCCTCCGCACTACACGCTCCTGTGGGTGGTGGGCACCTGGGGGTGCTCAGGAGCTCTCAGCAGACAAGGCCTCTCAGCCGCCTTGTACCTCTGTGGCTCTGTCATGGTTGCATTTCTTCTGCAGCTCAACAGAACACCGTCCAGCTCCAAGAAGGTCACCTTCGGGTTGAACAGAAACATGACTGCAGGTGAGCTCGGGGTTTGCGTGCAGTGATGCGTCTGGCACCGTCCAGGACATACCGACTCCCCTGGCTGAGCCCAGCCAGTCGCCCAAGGGAGGTGGGGTTGTGGCGGTGTGGTGGCTATTTTGGGGGCCTCTGGAAGATGGTTACTTGGTAGGAGGTGATGTGAACAGCTGTCTTCCCATGCCCACCTGCCCAGAATGCATTAGTTGTCTTGGCCTGAGATTCAGGGGTCTCTCAGCTGTATCCACCTCTACCTAATCTCAGAACCACTCTGAGAAAGAGGGATATCTTGTCTTTCACCTTTTAACATTGGTGTGATTCATTTGTGTGTGTTTCCCCAAAGTAAACCAGTGTTTGTAAGTTTATGAGTTTAAGACGTGACTCTTTAGGGACGAGTACCTGTGTGCGTGTGTGTGTGTTCATGCACACACACAGGAGCAGCTATCAGGAGGGATCTGGGCAGCCCCCCTCCCGCAGGTCGTGTCTGTAAATCTGGAGGCCATGGGAAGAACAGGCCCCAGAAGGCCGGGCTCCTCCTGCATCGCCTCATTAAACCTCTGCATCACGCGTTGCCTGTCCCAGAAACAGCCCTGCCCCTGGTGCTCCCCTCAGGGTCTATCCAGGTAGCCCTCGGGGCATTTTCCCTTAGAGAGTAAATTCATTCTTGCCAGTGCCCTTCAGTCCTCAGAAAGCCCTCAGGGCTGGGGGGGTCTCTGCCCAGGGGGTGGTGCCCAGGCTCCCTGCTGGAGAGAGCTGGGGAGAGAGCACAGATGCAGGGTACCACCTGGGTGGGTTGGCAGGACAGAGAAATCATACCCATAAACATGTAGCCTTGCTTTCATTGGGCAGAATTCAAGAAGACAGACAAAAGCATCTTAGTCAGTCCCACGGGCGCCTCCCGAGTGGCCTTCAACCCTGAGCAGAGGCCCCTCCATGGCGTGCTGAAGACCCCCGCCCGCTCCCCCGCCAGCACACCCCTGGGGACCAAGAAGCCGCTGACCGCCACGCCAAAGAGAAGGCCGACAGCTATGGACTTCTTCTAGGGGAAGGAATTACAGAGCCTATTTGTAAGGACTGCTTTATACAGAGTATTCTATAAATTATAACTTTTAAAAGGTGGGGCATTTTTTATTGTTTTATAAATTCCCCTAAATTGTGTGTACGAGGGTCTGAATGTGAGCCATGATGCTGCTGCGGGCGTCTTGGTTGAAGCTTTCGCTGCAAACGGTCTGTGCTGGAGCTCACCAGGTCCCACGGGGTGGGCCATGTGGTGCCGCCCTGCGCTGGGAGCTGGTGGGCGCTGTGGGCGCGGGGCAGCCTGCAGGGGGGCTGCACCAGCTGCCCACACGAGCACCACTGCAGGCTCGCCCGAGCCAGGCTGCTCTGCCGGTGGTATTTCATGAACGGTCGGTCTTTTCTAAAGCACGTAGGCTGTGTTCCCATGCCCTGTGGGTCCTTGGCAGGGTTTAATTCGGGCGACTCTTGTTACTGAATCCGTAGTGCAGTCCGTTTTCAACATGTGCTCAGCTGGGGATGAACCTGCGAGTGGGGTGGGTGGGCAGAGCCCTGTGGCCAGTGTCCTTCCCTGTGCTCCTACCTCTCAGCCAACCCAAAGTGTCCTCACTGGGAGCAGCACCAGGCATGCTCACCCACCCAGGTCGTCATGCTCTGGCTGCTCTTGATACGCAAGTGGTTGGGCCAGCAACCTAAGCACCTAGTGGCCACAGAGCAGCTTCTCACCTTAAATGGAAGCTCAGTTCTCCGGAGGTGCTCCTGGAAGGCAGGCAGGGCAGCGCGCTCAACGGTTTGTGCGTATTTATTTGCTCGTGGCTACCTACATCTGAAATACTGAGTCTTGCACTTACAGATTTTTATGAAGTCCTAATTTTAGTTAATTCCAAAAATCAGGGGTGGAAGGCACAGATCCAATGGGGAGAAACAAACGCCACCTGGGGCAGCGGTGCCAGGTCACCACCCTGGTTTAGGGAAGCTGGCCCGCCCCGAGCCTGAGTGAGGGATGAGACGCAGACTTGGGAGTCCCGCGGTCACCTCAGAAAAGCCGCTGGGCTCTTTCTTGATTTTGCACGTTAACAAATTACAGACCTACAGGAGGAGTCATAACTTGGGGGACAGAGTTTTGCCTCCGGTGCCCAGTGCTTCTCCAGCCTGCTCCCTGCTCAGGGACCTCAGGCCTCTTAGGACTAAAGGCCACCCCAAGCGAGAGCCCCAGGTGCTCCCCAAACCAGGAGCAGCCCCCTTTGCTACTTCCCAGCTCAGGGCTCCCGGCTGTCCTCAGTGATGACATCATCCAGTGACTGGTTTCCTTAATCTCATGACCAGGCTGGGGTTCACCTTCAAACCCAAGGTGGGCTGTGGCGCCCAAGCCCAGGTGAGGAGAGAGGGGAACTGTTCTTTGCCTGCTCTCGAACAGCATTGCCACAGTGAGGCCAGGAAGAAAGAAACAACACTGCGGTGGTAGCCAGTCTTGTACGAGAAGTCGGACATGTGGCCGCATGGTTTTAGTGTGCTGCGTTTCCCGAAATCGCATTGGAACCAACACGGAAGCGTAAAAAGATGAGATCTGAGTAGTCAAATATTTTTAACTTTGTTTTTAACAGGTTTCCTTATCCTTGGTCAAATTATTTTTCTAGCAACTTTGATCTCAGCTTCAAAGGTACATCTTAGAGCCAAATGAGCCACGTCATCCAACCATGTTCGGACGTCTTAGCAAGATGTCGTGGTGCACAGATGGCACGTTCCTGCCTGAGGAGCGTGCAGGAATTTGTCTCCATGGCCTCTGTTGTCACCTGTCTCTTCCGAGGCACCGGTGGAGTGTCGCGTGAATTCACCTCCTACCTGCGGGCTTGTGCCCAGAAGTGACAATGTGACTTGGATTGCATCTGTCCTTCTATTAAGTCTGCCCTAACTCACTGTTTTGAGTAAGTCCAGTAGGTTTGCTGTGACTTATTTTTAATCTCTAAATTTTGGCTACAATTTTTTAAAATTCTCATTACATATACACGCATAAAGAAACTATTTAAAGTAACAGTTTTCTACTTGATGCATGCTATTTTCCTAGGTAAAATCGCCAAGGGGACTTGGAAGCTCAGAAAAGGAAATAATTTAAATTAATGCTGGTGTTTTGTACAAGAACAATCTGTACAGTTTGGTATAGGTTACAATGTATCATCTTTCTAACTTTTACTGAACTGAAAGCACAAAGAGAAGTATAATAGTGTTGGGGAAAAGATGAAATTGAGCCCATCTTTTGACTTGCGTGTGTTTTCTCTGAATTTACCTGCCTGCTGTCAAGGCCTGTTTGTGTACGAACAGTTTGTAGTAGCGTCTGCAGGGTTCGTCAGGACCCAGCAGAGCCAAGTTCAATAAAACATCTGTCTTTGCCCTCGGGTTTGTGTTGGATGTCGACTGTGAGCCTGCGCAGCAGGGGTGGACGGTGTTGGCAGCTCTTGTCCAGGTTTCAAAGCGGACCATTCGGGCACCCGTCTTTCTCTCACGCGTCCGCTCTGCACTCTGCAGAGCCCGCCGGGGGTTGCGGGACGGGGGAAGCAGACACTGCCAGGCCTGTGAGGACGAGCGCAGAGGCGCCATGGTCCTGGGTGGACTCCCCAGCTCCCTGCAGAGGCAAGCCAGCCTCCGGTGCCGAGGGCGTGGTTGGGGCAGCCAGGACCCCAGGAAGGCCTTCCCATCATTCATGTGTCCTGCAGCGTGTGGATGCACCTGTGCTCATCCCGCCCTCTTAAGGGGCATTTAGGTTTCGGTCCCACAGCTCCAGGGTTAACGGAGGTTCCCTTTCTGTACCTTCGAGGTGCTCCCCAAGGTGAGTGCAAAACCCCACAAGGGCTTCTGTTCCCGGGGACCCCACGCTTGATTGTCCTCTCTCTCTGTGGTTCATGTCCTCTGTCCTTTCACCCCAAATAGGGGCCCAGGGCTCTGAGGCTGGTGCAGGGCTGGTGTAGGTGCTAGGGATGACACCTTCCAAAGCATATACAGAAGGCAACTGCAACATGCAGCAAAAGCCTGCGTCACTCAACTCCCTCGGGGGTGGTGGAGTTGCTCCCGGGGGAGCCTGGTCTGCCAGGCTCTGCCATTTGCAGATGGCTCTGCGGCTTCCTAGCAGGGGAATTTAATGAATACCTGTTCACAGGTGAGGAAACAAGGTTGGAGAAGCCAGGCCCTTGCCCAGACCTCCCAGCTTCTGGGTCTGCGAAGGCCAGGTTCTGACCTCCTCCCATGCCACCAACCCCTGGCCCCACCGGGCTTCGGATTTGCTGCTATAGGCCGGCAGCAAGGTCCCTCCGGAGCTGGTGAGAGAGGCAGCATCTCAGCCCCTGCCCCAACCCCGGAGCCGCTGAGTGAGCACCTGCCTTCACCAGCCCACGCAAGCTGGCCGAGAGGAGACCCGTAGCCTTGCCCAGAGGCCCTCCACGCAGAACAGCCCTCGGTAAGTATTTGCTGCGTCCTATTCCCTCCAGTTAAAGGAAAAAACAAAAAACAGGGGTTTTCCTCTGCTGGATATCCTGGTGGTCCAAGCCAGAGAAACTGCTGCCAGACCCCACAGCCGCAGGCTTTCACGTTGTGACCGTAGAGGACAGCAGAGGACACACTGCACACAGACACCCGCAGGCCGTCGGCCTGAGGGAGCGGGTGGTCTGGTTTATATATTCTTTTTGACGGAACCATGTCAGAGTCCATTATGGACGTGCCATTTTATTCCCAAACACTCCGGCCCACACCGCCAAACAGGCCTCTGTACACACATGAGGGCGTTCCCGGACAGCGCCTGGCCACGGAGCGGGCGGCCTCGGGCCAGCTGCAGCGGGTGGGTTCCTGACTTCGTGCAGGGGAGACGTCACGCGTGAGCCCAGGTGACTGTGAGAGCTCGTTTATTAAGGCTGGGGACAGTGGAACAAAGGAAGGACTTAGGGTGGAAGAAGCAACAGGAGAGGACCTCAGCAGTGCTCTGCTTTGGCTCCCTAGAAATGTTACAGGAAAGGAGGGAGCCAAGGCCAGGCTGCTGTCAGCTCACCAGGGAGTCCGGGAACTAGGGGGCCCTAAAGGGTAAGCTGAGGTCCAGCTGCCGCTGCCCAGTGCTCCCCTGGCTGCAAGTCTGAGTTTAGGAGAAAATGAAAAGTTCATGCCTGACCTGGCTGGTGGCACAGTGGATAAGGCACCAGCCTGCGAACCCAAAGGTCACTGGTTCGATTCCCAGCCAGGGCAACATGACCAGGTTGCAAGCCAGGTCTCCAGCCAGGTCCGTCACTGGAGGCAGGTGAAAGGCAACCACACACTGATGTCTCTCTCCCTCTGCCTCTCTCCCTTCCCCTCTCTCTAAAAATAATGAGTAAAATCTTGTTTTTAGAAAGTCATGCCCAAGGAGTCTTTGTCCTGAGGGCTGTATCTTTTTATGTGAGTGGGAATCTTAGGGGAGAGTTTCAGCAGAATATTCACCAGCTTTCCGGGTGGGTTTGCAATATGCTGACGCATCAACATGAACTTACTGGTGGGGGGGGGGGCGGGCGGTATTCTTTGGTCTGCTATGCTGTTTTATTTTGATTCTGGGGGGTTTGTGGGTTTTTTCATGACTTGTTCCCCTGACTCCATCTGTCCTTGGGTTTAGCCGGCACAAACAGCATTAATTAGGTCTCTGTTCTCTATTTCCCAGGCCAGGGAGATTGAAACTATATATTCTTTGGTCAGGGAGGAGAGGTGGGAACCATCCACTTTCAGGTGTTCCTGGTTAGGGGAGATGAGTTCTTTCCATTCACCAGCTCCACCTGTTTGGCCTTGTTGAAGTTTCTTGTCTCAGTTTCCCCATTCCACTCACCCGGGAATTTCCCTAGTTTCTTACTATCCTTTCTCAGTCATAGTCACACGAAATCTAACACTCCGTCCACAAGTTCACGTTCAGATTTCCCCTGGTTGCCCCAAACATTTTTCTTAACCAGAAAGCAACCAAGGACAACACATTGTACTTGCTTATCATGACTCAAGTTTCTGTTATTCTAGAACATCCCTTATTTTGTCTCATAACATGACCTTTTTTTTTTTTCCTAAGTTAACTTACTGTTGTCCTATTACAGTTGTCCCATTAATGACCTGGCATTTTTGAAGAGTGGGTCTAACCTAGAACCTCTAGGTTGGCTGTGATCGCCCTGGGGATGGCCCAGCAGGGGTTGTGACCTTTTTACTTGGTCACGGGATCCCAGTATGGGAACCCTGGCAGTCTGACGCCTGGCCATGCAGGACAGGGCTTAGCCAGGCCTCGCAGAGATGAGCCAGGATAGCCCCAACCCCAGCTTTGCTGCTTTCTCAGGAAGCTGGGACAGGGAGGGGCTTTTTTCAACTCGGAAGGGCAGTTCCCCTGTCCCAGTGTCAGGACTGGACCTCCTGGAGTGCAGGCTTGTTTTCCTCGAGACCTGGGCACCAGACAGCCTAGACCCAGAGCAGGGACCAGCGGGTCCTGTGTCTCCAGGAGAATAACCCGAGGTGGCCAGTTCTCCCCTGGTAAGGAGCTGAGCCAGCACCATCTCCCTGGAAGCCTCTAAGCTGCCGATCTGTGGAGGACCTTAGAGGTCCATAAATTCCAGGGGAGCAGTCAGGCAGCCGACGTGTGGCGGGCCCTTGCAGGAAATGGACAGAGGCCTGGGAGAAACTTTATTTTACCACCGCTCCAACTAAATTAGTTTTCTGCAACTGCAACTTAAGCCAAGTCAAAGTGTTGTTTAAAAACAACAGGAAAACAGAAAAATGACTTGGCTAACATCTGTGTTCTGAGCCTGCAAACCCTGAGGGACCCAGGTCTAAACAGATCTGAATGTTCCATGGTCACCTGCGGGGGGTTCGGAGGCCGGAGGACTCCCGCCTCCCACCTGAGCAGCTGGCCGGTGCAACCTGCAGCCAGCGGAGTAGGAGAACCCCACCCAGTCCTGGCACCCCGCACTCCGGAGAAAGGTGCCCCAAGTACTCTCTCCTTGGGTACATTTCCCAGGGAAGTGCCAGGCACCAGGGAAGAGGAATGAAAGGCCACAGGGTCTGCTCGGCATTCCCACGAGAGGCACTATGAGAGAAAGTAGTGCGGGTCCACAGAAAATCAACACTAAGTCACAAATTTGAGTCACAGCTGCCCTTTCAATTAATTGTCTAGTAGCCATTTTTAACAAAGGAGAAAGCAGCCTTGGTCAGGTGGCTCAGTGGGTTGGAGCATCGTCCCTACACCAAAAGGTTGTGAGTTCGATTCCCGGTCAGGGCATGTACCTAGGTTGTGGGTTTGATTCCCCTCAGTCAGAACATGTATGGGAGGCAACCTATTGATCTCTCTCCCCTCCTCTCTCTGTCAAGTCGATGAAAATATCCTCAGGTGAGGGTGACAAAAGGGCGAAACAGGCGGAATCAATTTTATTTTATTTTTTATTTTTTTTTTAAATTTTTTTAAGATTTTATTTCATTATTTTTTAGAAAGAGGGGAAGGGAGAGTGGCAAAGAGGGAGAGAGACATCAATGTATGGTTGCCTTTCACCTGCCTCCAGTCACAGACCTGACTGGAGACCTGGTTTGCAACCTGGTTATGTGCCCTGGCTGGGGAATCGAACCTGTGACCTTTGGGTTTGCAGGCCGGCACCTTATCCACTGTGCTACCAGCCAGGGGAATCAATTTTAGCAATACATTTCATTTACCCCCCAAATAACCCCAAATTACCATCTCAGCATGTAATCAATCTAAAAATTTTCCAGCTATTTTGTACTCTTCAGTGGGTCTGCGAAACCCAGCGTATGTACAATGCCAAAGGCACACACCACCTGGGACCGTCCCAGCAATCCGGGCCGGAGGCCAGGCCGGCTCTGCCTCCAAAGACGAGAGGACAAGTGGGCTGCCTTCCAGCCGAAGGCGCAGAGCTGGGGCCAGGTCGGGGAGGGCTGTGAGGAGGACCTGAGGACCGTTTGCACTTTGTCCTCAAGGATCTCTGGAGGAAGAGCTTCCTGCAGGCCGCGTTGAAGTTGGTGGTGGCCAAGCAGCAGCAGCAGACGGGTGGGATGCAGGAGGGGCCGCAGGGCTGGCCGGAGACCTGAGCTCAGCCGGGCAGAGCCGCGGCGATGGGGTAGGGGGTGTAGTAGGGGTGAAGGGAGGTTTCTGGTCCACCTGGGAGGTCCTGGATAACAGGAAAGGAAGACAGGTGACTTCCAAGAAGTGACTGCTGCACTCTGCCAAGTTTTCTGGTGTGTGTCATGTCCTAGGCCAACCCTTTCTCTCCTTCCAAGAAGAGCCGGGAGGCAGGCAGTATGCAGACCTTGTCCTCACCCCACTTAGGAATCTGACAGGCCTTCCAGCTGCCCAGCCTGACCGAGGAACACAGGACAGGATTGAGGAGGGGCTTGAGAGAAGTGACAGGTGAGGGCTTCCAGGGATGGGGGTCTGATTAAAGGGCCAGCCACTTGATCACACTGTGGTGCCCTCTGACCTTCCTCTGGGAACATCCACCAGAAAGAGGGGTGTCTCCAGAAACCATGGGGACTAACTAGCCTGGCCTGGGCCCAAGGGCCTGGGGCTTCGGCAAGACCAGGTTCTTGCTGTCAGTCCTGACAGTGGTGCCCGAGGGGGCATGAGGCCCTCATTTACTCCAGGTAGAGCTGTGTGTTGCTTTCTCCATGGGTGATGATGGTGTATATCCCTTTTAGGGAGCAGGTCACACTGGGTCCCTGAACACAGCCAGCAGGAGCCAACGAACTGAGTTCCAGGCACCTGTGTGGTGACCGTGGTCCCGCCTCCGTGTTCACGCAGGGCTCTGACATGCCTTTTGTTCAGGGATGCGCTACCTTTCTGAACCCACTCTAAAAACGGCTGCCGTTCTCCCCAGTATTAGTCACTGCCTGGTGACTAACGCTCTAAATCCCATCCTTGTTTCTCAGCCCAGCTTTTAAGAGTAAAAGTTGAAAATGGACTCCACCGGCAGTTCCTGGATCTGAGTCCCATTCGATAGGCACCTTCTTTCTACAGGACATCACTGATGATTGCTGTCACGGCTCACAAATGTCACACTGACCACAGCGACTCTGAAATGGCAGCGGGCTCTGACTTGCATAGGTTCCCCCAATAATTGACTTCCTGGTGAAGCGCGCTACCTCCTTTTCTTCCCCACAAGCAATTCTGGCAATGCGATTTGTTTTAACACTTGTTGAGCCAGCAACTTTATTTTAAATGACAGATGCGTGATTGTGTGCTGAAATCTGCCAATAAAAATACAACAATGAAGGGAGAATGAGATTAGGTGACCACAAAAGGGACGTAGCTAGGCTGCTCCACCTTGGTCTGTAACCAGGGCCTTCCTGTGGGGCTGGCTGAGTATGTTTCCAAGTATTCAATTAAGTGGAAGGCCGTGCTGTTCATTCTAAGTCCTGATAAAAGTTTCCAAAGTAATTGCTTCCAGACCACCGTATCCCATGACTCCCGGCCCCAGGTGCTTGACACCCCTACCTTATGTTAAGATTCGTCCCCTATGATGCAGAACTTCATCCTTGAGGGGATGTAACAAGCTCACCGAAACTGCTGTGCACGGCCGTGTGTCTCTGCCCTGTCTGCAGAAGCAACCTCTCCCTTTCCTGGTCAGACACTGTTTCAAGGCTTCTTGGAACTCCGCTCTGGGGCATGGCCCGAGAGAGGCAGAGAGGGAGGGAGACAGCCATGTATGGTTGCCTTTCACCTGCCTCCGGCCATGGACCTGGCTAGAAACCTGGCTTGCACCCTGTTATGTGTCCTGGCTGGGGAATCAGACCAGTGACCTTTGGATTCGCAGGCTGGCGCCTTATCCTCTGAGCCACCAGCCATGGGCCCACACTCTACAATGAGGAAGCCGAGGCAGAGAGAGCGCATACAAGTTAGTAAGTGGTGGGGTCAGTCTTGAACCCAGGTCACGGGCATCACCCTCCGCCTATACTCCCCCTTCATGAAGATTTGCTGAAATGCATCAGAATGGGTTGGACTGCACAGGGAGGGAGCTGAACTTGGAGGTGAGCTTCCCCGGCGCCTAGATCTTGGAGCCCCACAAGCCCTGCTGGTGGGGAGAATGTTATTTGTGAAGAAAACATTGCTGCCTGCAGATTCAAGGCCCCCCATTGTAACAAAAACAGGACACCTCCTTTCTGAAATGAAAGGGATAAACACTGCTACATTCAAGGTTTTAAAAAGGCAGTATATGGCCCTGGCTGGGTAGCTCAGCTGGTTAGAGCATTGTCCCGATCCACCAAGGTTGCAGGTTCGATCCCCAGCCCAGGCACAAACACAAATCAAAAATGAATGCGTAATGTGGGCCAACAAGTACAATGTTATTATTCTTGCTCCCTCTCTAAAATCAATCGATCAATAAAAGTTTAAAACTAAAAACAAAGGCAAGTCAGTGATTCTTTGAAAAGAAAGGCCAGCCCCGATGGTGTGGCTCAGTGGATTGGGCATTGTCCCACAAACTGAAAGGTCCCAGCTCAGTTCCCGGTCAGAGCACATGCCTATGCTGCAGGCCAGGTCCCCGGTTGAGGGCGTGCAAGAGGCACCAGACAGATGTTTCTCTTGCACATCGATGTTTCTTTCCTCTCTTTCTCCCTCCCTTCTCTCTCTACAAATAAAAAAATAAAAGTCAATATAATGCCCTGACCAAAATATAAAGGAGAAATACATTTATAATAATATCAGCTGAATTTCAACATTTAATGCCCAGGCAAGGGCTGTGCTTGGGCTGACCAGCAGAGTCCTCCCAGCAGTTAGAAAAGCCAGCAATGCACTGAGTGGACCACTCAGATCCCATCAGGCATTGCCATTGGAGATGGGATTTTATGAAAGGCTGAAGAGCTCTAGGTAAAGGTCAGAGCAAATCAAAGTAGAATCATCTGTCAATTTGGCATGGTTTGAACTTGCGGAAAATTACATTAAAGCCATGCAAACATGTCTTTGTGCTTTTAGTTTGTATTGGTTTGGGCAACTGTAACAAATTCCATAGACAGGGCGGGGTAAACCACAGACATTTACCTCCCACAGCTTTAAAGGCCAGAGTCCAAGAAAGATCTGGGTGACAACATGGTCATTGGGATCTGGTGAGAGTTTTCTTCCTTTTTTTTTTCTTTTCTTTTTTTTTCTTTTTTTTTTTTTTTTTTTTTTTTTTTTTTTTTTTTTTTTTTTTTGATTTTATTTATTATTTTTAGAGGGAGAGGAAGGGAGAGAGGCAGAGAGGGAGAAAAACATCAATGTAGGTTACCTTTCACCTGCCTCCAGCTACAGACCTGGCTGGAGACCTGGCTTGCAACCTGGTTATGTGCCCTGGCTGGGAATCAAACCAGCGACCTTTGGGTTCGCAGGCTGGCACCTTATCCACTGTGCCACCAGCCAGGGCGGTCTTCCTAGTTTTTATGTCATCATTCCGGTGTCCCCTCATAGAAGGACTGTAATCCCTTTGGGTAATCCTTATGACCCCATTTAACATAATTGTTTTCTTGGTCCAAAAGCTGCCATACTGGGGGTTGAAGCCTCAACATGTGGATTTAGGCAGGGGTCACAGCAGGAGTTTGGTGTAAAACACACTAAGTTCTACATGATGGGGTCATGTTTACCGTTTTTCACCCACTTGCATAAATGCCAGCTTTCTTCATGGGGGATCATCCTGCACTTTGCTGGGTGGGAAGTTTGTCTCACCCAGAATGCAAGCCCCTGGAGCACCCTAACCCTTGGCCCATCAAAAGTAGGTTCAGGCCCAAAGCACCCAGCGCTGGGGACAACCAGCTGAGTGATCCTGCCCCTGGGAGGTCCCTGGAGACCCTTTGTGGGAATGACATGGGCTGAAGAGGGTTCCGTAGTTTCTCTAGGACGTACCGAGAAATAGCTTTGTGTTTCTTCAACCGGTGGGCTGGTGTCTTTCAGAAGATTCTCAGCTACTTCACCTTCAAATATTGTTTCAACCCCATTCTCCTCTCCACCTGGGACTCTTAACGACACAGGCACAAGACCTTTAATTTTGTTGTGCGTGTTGTTTGTGCTCTTCCTATGATTTTTTAAAAATTCTATTTTCTCTGCATGCTCTGGTTCGCTATTTCCTGCTAATCAGCCTTCCCGTTACTCATCCTGTCTGTGTCCACTCTCCCGTGAAATCCTTCACTGACTGTTTCACTTCAGATATCTTTTCAGCATGGTTCTCGGGTCTGGTAGGCATTTTTCTCAGTCACACATTTACATAAGAGCAGCTTAGCAATATGCCTCCCAATTCTCAGGAATGTGCACACCTGTTCATCCAAAAATCCCAAGGCTAGAAATCTGACATTGAGAAATAATTGGAGAAGCGTGTAGGCTGCGTCGTGCAAGCGTGTACTCCTACGGCTGCTCATAAGGCAGGAGTTAGGGCTGCAGTCACCCCACAGGTGAATCCCAGGTGGAGCCCATCGCTGGGGGAGCCCTGACGCACCTTGTCCAGTCCAGCAGCACAGTCTTCCTCTAGAGTTGCAACAGAGCCCTGCTGCTCTGACTGGGCGCCAGAAAAAACACTGACTTGTATTGAGAGGCCACATTGTTCTTTTTTTTAATCCTCATCCAAGGACATTTTTTCGTTGCTTTTAGAGAGAGAAGAGGGTGGAGAAAGAGATTGATTGGTTGCCTTTTCATACACGCCCCAACTAGGGATTGAACCCACAACTTGGGTATGTGCCCTGATGGGGAGTTGAACCTAATACCTTTCTGTCTGTGGGGCAATGCTCCAACCAACTGGGCCACAGGCCAGGGCTATTTGCTGGTTTTCAAGAATTCCTTTAAACATACAGATGAAGCTGTGCTAAAGTTATCATCAGCGGCCAACAGGGGTGTTGATGGTATACTTCCCCGAGGTGTAATTTGGGATATAGGTTAAGAATCTAAAGATGTATACTACTCTTTCACCTGTCATCCCACTTCATTATTTATAGTAAGAAATTAATAAAAACTGCACATGTAAATTAACTTACAAGGAACCAATAAAATATTTACAACAGTGAAAGCTGGCAACAACCTGATTACCCAATAATAGGGGATTAGAGAAAGTATTGTAACAGTATTGTAACTTCATGCGATGAAAACAATGTAGCCATGAACAAGCACTGACAACTATTGGAGATCATGTGAAATTATAAAAATATTATGTACATACATAATACATTACAATCCCAATTTTTAAAAACTCTAACATCAATCTGTTTCTTGAGCACTTATCACGTGTTATGTGAAACCAGACAGATGTATGTACAAGACCAGAAAGCTATACACCCCAAAACAATGAATTTGGACTAGGAGAATTTCATTTTCTTTGTAACGTTTATAACCTCTCCCAGTCTTCTACAGCTTGAGTTTCTCCCCCAACTAGAGGCGCAGTGAATGATGCTGAAGACTCTGGTGGTGCACTTTGTCTCAGGAAAAGCCACTGTTACAGCAAAGTTAATCCCAAACCATCTAGGTCAGCAAACTTGCTTCCAAGCGAGATGGGAGGAAAACCCAAACGGTGCTGTAGAGAAGGGAGGAACTCACAGTACAGCAGAGCATTGTCACACTTTCCTTCTTTTCTTTTTTGGTGAATAAGTTGTCTCACCAGACCCTTTAAGGGTTTAAAATTCTAAGCAATTAGCCCACCCTTTGAATCCTTTCTTAATTCAAGTATCGCTAATCTGAGAGCCAGTAAAGGCTGGCTAGAAATAAAGGGTGAGGCTCCAGGTTATTTCTTTGAGGGGCTGGGCAGTGAGCAGGGACAGTCCCTCGTAGGCTCAGTCTTAAACGTGAACACATTGTTATGAACTCTGGGGAGAAAACCCTCCAGCAGGTCTGGAGCTGACTCAGGTGGAGTCTGTCTGATCAGAGCCCTGGAGGCTGTTGGGAGGGCCCACTCACTGGCCCGAGGCTGCAAGGTGAGCTTCAAACAAGCCTGTTTGAGAATTGAAAGGTCAAGCTGCTCAGCTCTCCCTCCCTGGAGCATGCCCAGGCCTTCCTTCCCTCTCAGGGGCTCATCTCCCAATTGCTCCCCAGGAGCCTTGCAACCCGGGGGGCAATGGGCAGCAGCGGGTTGTCGCAGGCTAACCCCCTGAACCTGTCTCCAAGTCCCCCTTTCCTCCGGCTTCTCAGCTCAAGTAGCCCCACTTGAGCTCCCTCTTGTTGCTTCTTCTGTCTTCAGCCCTTCCTTGTTTCACTCTCCCCAGCTTTCATAAACATACTCAACAAAATTAAAAAACAAAAAACAAAGAAAAGTCAAATGGCACTCGGACAATTCAAGAAAAACCTGGGGTATTCTCTACGGTTTCTGAAGACCCTGGGCCCAAGTGCTTTAAAGGCTCAAAAATGTGGGTTATTCCCCAAAGGGAAGGAAAAAAGCTAATTCTCTAATAAAACTCTTTAAAAAGAAAAAGAAAAAGAAAAGCCCTGTAATCCAGGCTCTAAATTCAGTTGTTGCCTATGAAGATATTCTGAAAATTAATTAATTAATTAATTCTGGAACCGAGAAACATCAAAAACAAAACAAAACAAACTATTCCTGAAAGGATGGAGCCACTTAAAATGGCAGTTTGGAGTCAGTCCATTGGTCTTGGGAGAAAGTGGATGTTTTCCCCAGCTTCCATTTCATTCTGACCAGGGGAAAACCTGGATCCATGAAAGCACAACTTGACTGAGCACAGGCTCCTATCAGGCCTGGTCCTCAGTGTCAATCTTCTGCATCCCCTTGACATCACTTTGATAGGGATCCTGTCATTATTTTTCCATTTGAGGAGATGGGAACACTGAGTCCAAGAGCTGACCTAACTTGTCCCTCTTCTGTGACATGGCATAGGAGGAGCTGGACCCCAACCTGGGCAGTGTGGCTGCAGAATCCAGAGTCCACCCCAGGGCTTTAACTACGTTTTCTTAGTTTTTATATTCTTGATGCTCTGACCTCTGGCGCTTCACTGACTGGGAGAGACCACTCCTCCCAGGGCCAGCCAAATCTTGGAGACAGCAAGTGTGCCTTCCGCATGCAAACTCACCAAGCCCGAACCCACCCTGCCACCCTCACCCCTGTCCTGCCCATACCCTCCAGGAAGTGCCAACCCTCTGCCTCTACCACCCCAGAACTGGGGAATGGACCAGAGGCAGTCCCTATGCCCTAGAGCCTGCCAGAATGACTTCATCCTGTTTACCTGCCTGGCCTTTCTCATGGAATCCACAATAAGGGTCCTCTCCTTGATCCCACCCACCTGCCTCACCAGCCCCCCTCACCTCCAAGGACCCTTCCTGGTGTCCTGTTCCTAACCAGCTCAGGGCTGCCCCTGCGGTGCTCCCTCCTAGCAGCCTAGGGGAACATGGGAATGAGTGGGAGGGGTCCTTTGGGGCTTGCACCTCACCCTGATGCAGAGGTGAGGCAGCCCACTCACCACCTGGATGGCCAATACACTGAAAGGTCTTCACTCTCTGATGCATCAAAGAGAAAGGTTTGTTCCTACACTGGTAATTAGGGCCTCAGACTTGGGTGGCCTCAGGAGCATTTAAAAAGCTGAGAGCATAAAAGGAGCCAGGTTCAGCGAGACCAGGCAGAGCTGGGTCCTGGCTGCTTTGCCAGGTTCCTGCCGTGACTCTCAGGTGACCAGCTTGGAGGCCATAGGCATTGGGAATGAGGAACAGAGATCCAAAAGCCTCAGGAAAAATGAATTCACCAAAATGCCATTCCCAGGATTTTGACCTCGGGCTGGCTATACATGGAGTCAAAGAGAAGGTAGGGGGTGAATCAAAAGGAAAGGAAGAAGGAAAATCATATGAAAGAAATGAAGTTTCTATGTGGTTACAACAAGGTTAAAAGTGTTCATGTGAGAAACGTGTTTAGCACACAGGAAGTCCTCAATAAATGGTAGCTATTAATCAACAGTTACTAACTTTCCCTTCATGGCTCTGCCCGGCTTCCTCACGGTCCCTAGCACTTGCTAGTCACGCATTGCCTCCTTAGCAGGCTAGCGAGGTCTTGAGTTGCCTTGAGTCACCATAAAGGGACCCAAATCACATCTGGAGGTCTGAAGTTGGGGGCGGGCAAGGAACCCGCAGAGAGTGCCTCTGCTGTGGCCAGGGTAGGAAGAGGGCCTTGGGAAGGGGGGGCTGTTGGGAAGGGGGGGCTGGGGCCCCCCCATGGAAGGCCGGTTTTGAAAGTGGAAACAGGGCATGGTGGTGAGGTGGGCGCAGGACACAGGGTCCAGCCAGGGCACCCTGAAGCAGAGATCTGCTTGCTACACGGCCAGGGGTGGGGTCTGGGTGCCTCAGTGGCCCCAGGCGGCTCCAGGCGCTGCGGAGAAGGCCCTCACCAGGCCTCCGGAGAGTTTCGGTGCCTGCCGGCCTCGTGGTGACCACTTCTCCATCCCTTAGGCGAGTGCGCCCAGGCGGGCGGAGGGAGGGAGTGGGGCAAGGGACTCCTGCGGCCTCTCTGCGCAGCGGTGCCAGGGCCTCCCGCGGATCAGACACCGGTTCCGGGTCCTGCGGGGGTCTCGGCAGTCCTGCTGCCCCTGGTGTGGGGACCAGGGCCGTGGGGAGGGCAGTCGGGTCACTTCCATCCCTCTCACCTCTGTGGCCCCCCCCATCCTTGCTCACTTTCGCGTCACAGCGCCTGTGCGTTTCCTGCGTGGGTGTTGCTAACAAACCCGCTCCTAGTCCCCTCGGCCCCCAGAGTGCGGGGACGGGGCCGGAGGCGGGGCGCAGAGCTGGCGGTCACGACGCGTGAGTCAGTGGATGCATCAGACTCGAATGAATGAGCAGCACCGCTCAGCGCCCTTCCTGGGTGAAACTGAAAGCGCAAACCAGCGTTCTTCTGCGGGGGTGGCTGCCCCCGCCCACGTGGCAGGAGCGCAAAGTGGTGCCAGTCGCTGAGGCCACGAGGGGGGGGGCGGCAATCGGGGAGGGGGTGCGCAGGGTGGGATACGGTTTCGGTTTTCCCGGTCCGGAAGAGGGGCGGCGGGGGCGTGGCCTGAGCTGACGCCCCGCCCCAACCCGCCCCCGCCCCGCCCCGCGCAGCGTGGGACCCGCGGGCTCCCGACCGCGCTGAGGTCACCGGGAGGCGGGCTGGCGTCCGAGCCGAGCGCCTGCGCCGAGCGGGCGGGAGCCGAGCTCCAGCGCTAGCGGAGCCCGGGCGCCGCGAGCAGGGAGACGCAGACGCGCACCGCCCGCCGCCCCGCAGGCCGGCATGGAGGACGAGTGCCGGGTGCTCTCCATCCAGAGCCACGTCGTCCGCGGCTACGTGGGCAACAGGGCGGCCACGTTCCCGCTGCAGGTACGTTTACGTAACGCGCGGAGTCCCCGCGCCCCGCCGCACGGACCCGCGGCGGAGTGGCTGCCGCCGGCCCGCATGACCTTGGCCGCAGGTGCGGGCCTGGGACGCCGGGAGCCGGCGCGGCTGGGAGCGCCTGGGGGGCGCCTGCGGGCGGCGCGGGCGGCGCGGGCGGGCGCGCCGAGTTGGGACGAAGCCTCGGGGCGAGCCTCGAGCACCCGGCGTTCCTGCCGCCTCCCGCCGCTTTTCCGCTCCGGCGGGCAGGGCGCTCTGCGAGCCGGCAGGGGCTCCGGCCCGGACCTGTCACGGAGCGGAGGAGACGGGATGGGCAGGTGTTCCGTGCTCACCTGCGGGGCGCCGCGTTCTGCCTCTGCCCGCCGTGGGTCAGGGTGATGGCAGGGAGGAGGAGGAGGAAGCTCGTGGACAGTGAGCCCCCACCCTGCCGCCGGCCTTTCCGGGAGGGGGTCGCCCGAGGGAGATGGGGCCCGGAGGGTCTGCTTGCAGGGGCTGGCTCTGAAGAAGAAAAGCCCACCGACCAGTTCAGGTCCTTGCGGGGTTTGGCTTTGAAAGCTGCTCTGAAATGTGTTGCTCTTTCCCTGCTGCCTGTCTTCACCTGGCTTCCCTCCCGCCTTCCCTAGCCTGTCCTTGATGAGGGGCTCACCATTTGTTTCCTCCTGGCTCACACCGGCTGAGCATTTATGGCTTCATGCCGCCTCCCTGAGGCGGGTGGCCCTTGGAGGGGCAGGAGGAGGCCTGGGTGCAGTGGGGTGTCGTGTTGGGCAAGAGGCTGGGCACTTCCTTGCTTTGTGGCCCAGCAGGAGCTCTGGGTAGTCCTGGCAAGGTGGGGACTCCTCTGGACTGCCTACCTTTGGGTTAACAGTTGAGTAGGGGGCAGGCATGGCAGGTCCCAGGGCTGAGCCCCACAGGACAGGGAGGGCAACCTACACGGACAGGGCGCAGGCTGGCCAGAAAGACCGCAGGAAGGGCCAGAGCTTCGGCATAGAGGTTGAGGGCTGACCTGAGACCGCCGCACCAAAGCCTGAAGAGGAAATGGTGGGGCAGAGACCTGAAGGTGGAGAGGTACAAGGGTTCAAAGCTCAAAGTGACCAGCCTGCTGAGGTTGGGGCAGCTCCACAGGTCTGGTCCTTGTCCCTCCTGTTCTGGCCAGCAGGGGGCAGACCTCTGGGCACTGTCAGGGTACAAACCTGGGCTGTCCCTCAGTGCCCCTTCTTGGCCACTGCTCTGGAATACCTGCTCACTCCTAGCTAGTGGGGGAGGGGAAGGGTGGGGAGGCAGGGTAGGTAGGCAGATTGTGTGCGCAGAGCCAGTGGGGTGTGACTGTGCTGGGCAGGGGGTGGGGTGGGGTGTGTGGAGCTGCAGGGTCCCTGGAGCAGAGCAGGGGCCACCAAGGAAGGGGGACTCAGGAGGCTGAGAACAGCTTTAGCTTTCTGCCCTCTGCAAGGTAGGAGCAGCCCCAGCCAGGCCCTGGCCCTGGCTGGGGCGCCATGGGAGCTGCCTTTGGGAGAAGGTGTGCAGTTCCCTGCTGGCTTCCCTGCACCTCATCCCTTCTCCTCGTCTGCCCGTGGTCACTTCCTTCTATCTCTTTCCACTGGGCAAACTGTTCCCTTCCTCTGGTCACCAGGGTCCTGCAGCGACGTCCCTTGTTCCTGAACTGCCAGGCATGGACCCTCAACTTCCACACCAAAACCATCCTTTTCCAATTATTCAAGGGAGGCAGCTTCTCCACACCTCCCACCTGCGAAGGTGCCTGTTAGGACACAGGTGCAGTTTTCACCTGGGGTTTCCCGAGGGCCCACCATCCTTACCTGTGGGGACATGTGCTGGAGTTTATGGGACATAGATGGGGGTGGGTGGGTCGTGTCATGTCATCTGCTTCCTCCTGTCATGGGGGGGAGAGCGACACTTCCCTCTGTCATTTGACCCAGCCCTGCACCTCAAGGTTTATGAGGCCCACGAGGAGCATAGCAGCATCATGGAAAGCAGGGAGCCACTCATTAGGTTAGTGACCTTGAAGAGGCCACCTTCAATGCTGAGCCCTCTGGTCTCAGTTGTCTTGTCAGCAGGAGGAGCATGATGCTGCTTCCTTTATGGGTGGTCTTAGGACCAGGGGAGGTGGGGAGTGTGCACATCCCTATGGTGCCTGCTGAGGGGTGAGGTGGGCCAGCAGCACCCGGAGGTGTTTTGTTCACCTCCCCCTGTGCAGAAGGCCAGCTGCCTAGGGCACCCTCGGAGGCCAGAACCCTGTCAGGAGTGGATGTGGGTTGGTCCGTACTTCTTCCCCTTGTCCATTTCCCTAATTACTTCTTATTACAGAAATAAGATGTAGTTTCGGGGTGGGAGATAGAAGGAAAACGCCACGGATGGTGGTCCTCCAAGCATGTTCCCTCCAGAGCTGGGCCTCAGACAGAACTGCCCTAGCTTGGGTGATGATAGCAAATACCACAGACTGGGGGCTCAGCAACGGGCATTTATTCTTTCCCAGTCCTGGAGGCTGGAAGTCTGAGATCAAAGTGTGGGTATGGCTGGTTCCTCCTGAGGCCTGTATCCTTGGTGTGTAGTTGGGGCCTTCTTCCTGTGTTTTGGGGGGACACAGTTCAGCCCATGACAAGAACAGCTGCCAGAAACTTCTTAGTTCACTGGAGTCTTTTTTTTTCCACTTGCCCACTTAGTGCCTCTCTGACTGGAGCCTGTGCAGGCTTCCTTCGACCCAGGCTGAGCTCCTGTGGCACGGTCTGTTAGTACTACAGGATGCCCCCAGGGCTCTGTGCAGGCACTTTGCTCCCATGTCTGAGCCCCCCGGGAGAAGGGAAGAGCTGGGAGATGGGCGAGGTTGACCCACAGAAGGGACTTGCACCGGCCTTGGCCACCACCTGACAGCAGTGTCTGCTAATCCTCGGCCCGAGGTGCTCTGCGGTAAGCGTGGCGGAGTCTGGGCTTCAGGGCTGAGGTCCCCAAGCTGCTGTTTGCCAGGTCCTGCAGCACACTGCTCAGCCTCAGGCAGGTGGTGGCCGGTGGACAGCCTGCCCCCTTCCATGGGCAGAGAAAAAACATTATGCAAAAAAGAAGGGAACATGGCAAGGTGGATAAAAGCCAGCCTGCAAACCCAAAGGTCGCTGGTTCGATTCCCAGCCAGGGCACAGAACCAGGTTGCAAGCCAGGTCTCCAGCCAGGTCTGTAGCTGGAGGCAGGTAAAAGGCAACCTTACATTGATGTCTCTCTCCCTCTCTGCCTCTCTCCCTTCTCCTCTCTCTAGAAATAAATAAAATCTTTAAAAAATACATTACTGTATTTCTATTTATGGGTGTACAAATCTTGATGAATTGATCAAAAGTAAATTACTTGTAAAGCAACAGCAATTTTATATTTCATGTTTTAAATGGCTGCTTAAAATAAAAACCCTTTCATTAAAAAAAAAAAAAAGAAGAAGAAGGGAACAGAACCTTGACCCTACTTTTGAACTCGTTTTTGAGCTGAAGTCCATAGTACATTGGATTTGTGGGCTCAAGTCCATAGAACCTGTTGTTCACGTGACCAGTGACAGAGGAGGGAGCCTTAGCTTCAAAACCCATTTAAAATGGTGTCACCAAAACAGGAAAGCTCTTTAGGGGATGGCTCAGTGTGGGGCTTGCAGAAATCAGTGTTATTCTCTGACTCTCTTGACCATCCGTGCAGAGGAGGTCGGCTGGTGGGCAGTGCATGTGTTGAGAGGGCCCCGCCTGGGAAACTTGGATGCAGACTAGCTGCAGCGCCTGGGGCAGGCGTGCAGGGTCCCGGGGGGACGGCTGAAGCAGAACAGAAGCAACTGAGTTGCAGGGACCTGGGCGGCATGAGCCCCAGTGTTTGTGTGGTTGGCTCATTCCAGGTTCTCCTGGAGACACTACTGGGTCCCCAGGGGTCGCTTCAGGGTCATATGGAGCTATTTCCAACTTCGCATCTTTGAGAACCCCTTGAGCTGCAGGGTGGCCTTTAGAGGGTCTCTTGGTCAGTTTGGTCAGTTCCTTGGAAGATCTTTACATTCCTCCTTCAGAATCCCCAAGATGGAAAGGGCTTCCTTCTCCTGCAGAACTACATTTGGAAGGTGCCGGAAGAATGGCACCCTGCCCTTTAAAAGACTTAGTTCCTGGGGTCCTGGCTGGTGGCACAGTGGATAAGGTGCCAGCCTGCAAACCCAAAGGTCGCTGGTTTGATTCCCAGCCAGGGCATGTAACCAGGTTGCAAGCCAGGTCTCCAGCCAGATCCTTAGCTGGAGGCAGGTAGAAGGCAACCATACATTGATATTTCCCTCCCTCTGCCTCTCCCTTCCCCTATTTCTGAAAAATAATAAATAAAATCTTTAAAAAATAAAAATAAATAAAAATAAAAGACTCAGTTCCTGTCTTAACAGTTTTCACGGTGACAGGTCATTACAAGCAATAAAAAAGCTGTCACTAAAAAACATGCCTCCCTTTTGCCCCGTGTGGCAGTCATGCACTTCCTGGGGATGACTCACCAGGTTTGAGGCACTCCTGAGTGTCTTCGGAAAGTTCCCTCATTTTCTCCAGGCCTCGTAGGCCCTGTTTGCCTCCCTCTCTATGGGACTTGCCCATTTCCTTCAGGAACCCCCGCTCTGAGAGCTCTGGGCCAGGAATGTGGGCGTTGCTTTTGCTGTTTCTCCAGGAGCGTCCAGAATTGCTTACTATCTTGAGTTCTTAGTTTGGGACTTAAGTGTCTATTTCTCTTTGCCTGTCACGAAGAAAAGCAAGAATTTAATTGGTTCTAATCTTCTCTTCCCATCGTGTTTGTATGCGTGTGTGCTCACGTGAGGGGGCATGAGTGTGTATGCATGCCATGTGCTATGGGCATGCATGTGTACATGCACATGTGTATGTATGGGTGCTTGTGTGCATACATATGTGATCTTAGGTGCTTCCTGTCCACGTACACGCGTGGGCATGTTGTAGCTTTCTTGTGTGGCATTGCTGTGCTCTGTGTCTTCTAAGTGACTGCCCTCCTAGGACAGCGCTGCCCTCACTGGAAGGAGAGGGGAATGTCTGCCGGCCTGTGGCTTCTACACTGTGGGGGCTGATGGGGGCTGATGGGCCCTGCGGCTCACAGGCTTGGTAGTCCCCTGGTAATACACCCCTGTGGAGCTTTTGACCTAGACTCAGCCAGTTGTATTCACAGAGTGATCTGGAAGAGTGACGCTGTGGGACAGAATCTGGAGTTTCTCAAGGAGAAAGGAAGGAGGCATGGGGACATGGGCCACCCAGAATGGCCACCCTGTTCCCCAGTTTTACCCAGGTGCCACTGGGAGCCTAAGACAAGACCCCATCTCTTAGGGCTTTCTACTGCAGCCCAGCACTCGGTAAGACCTGACCCACTAGCATGCGGACCCTGCGTAGGGCCTGGCAGGAGCATGGTCCCAGCGCTGGGTGCTGTGACCCTGGAAACCAGGGAGTGCACTATGCTGGTGTGTATGTGTTGGGACAGGCCCAGGGCTGAGGTGATGGGGTCCAGGGCTGTGATGGCTGAGGCGAGAACACACACATGGGACAGAAGTGGCCAGGGGACCTAGGGCAGACCAGGGAGGCTGCTTCAGGAGACGTGGAGCTGTTCCCATTGGCGGCCCGAGGATGGTGGGGGTCGGGGAGAGCTGAGGTAACCAGTGCTGGATCCTGACAGGAGGCACTCAGCCCCGAGGCTGATCAGAACAACAACAGGCATAAGACACAATCTGTCTCCTCTTTCTTAAACCTAACTTCCTGTAAAAGTGGTGGAAAGTCTTGCAAAAGAAGCCACAGTGAGTGTTCTTGAAGGCTGGGCCGCCCGCTGTTGCCCAACACGGACCTCTCCCCGTGGTCGGAGCGAGGCGGGGGCTGCACTGAAATGTTCCAGCACTTCCCGCCGCTGCTGTGAAATCACAGGGCCACTGTGCTTCCCTGTCTCCCCTGTGGGTGGATGATTCAGCCCCAAGCTGAGTGTCCACATGGGTCCCGCCATATGCTGAGCATGGATAATCAGCAACAGGCCGGGGGTCATACACGGGGGCCCCCAGCAGGGCCCCCTTTTGACTGACTATGAACTTCAGTGGCTCCCCTTAGGTCCGAGTCCCACGAGTCCTCAGCGAAGTTGTGCGGACATGTGTTCATGGAGCCAGCCTTCCTCAGCAGCCAGAGTGGAGTTGTGACCTGCTTGGTGGGGAGTGACGTCTTGGCTGAGGCTCCTAGGTTTTCCGAAGCGGGAGGGCTGCTGGGTTAGGAGGCTGGGCCTTTTACTACCACCGGCATGTTTTCAGAGGCACATGGGACAGCGGGCTCATCCTGGGGGGCTTATGGTTGGCAGGGAGCCCCAAGGCCATAGAACCCCACCAGGTGCAGATGCAGAGGCTGCCAAGGCAAGGTTCTGAGCTAAGGAGGAGTTCACACAGGTGCCGGTACGTTCGGGGTTCAGAAAGTGGCTCTGCAGCCACAGCATGGACTGCAAGGAATTGGGTGTGGTGGTGGGGTACGCAGCCTGGGGGTCTGGCTTTCTGCCATGAACAGCAGCAGGCCCTTGAAGCTTGGGGTTCAGGGGGTATATCGGGGCATCAGGGGAGGGACAAGGAGAATGGTCTTGTGGAGATTCCTAGGAACAGGGGTGAGGAGCCACTGAACAGGCCTGCGCTGGGCTGTAACTGCAGATAGAGTTCGGGGTGTGGGCATTGCAGGGGCACCCAGTCCCCAGCACGCGGGACGGGGGAGAACAGTGCTGGGGGTGACCCGCGGCAGTGAGAGTTGGTGAAGGCCTCCTTTCCCCTGCTCCCTGGTCCGGACTGAACTAGTTCTTTTTTCTGAAAATGACAGTGTATGTTTTTAACGCTGTCTGTACGTAGCACTGACACGCACAGACGTGTGGCTCATCATGGGCCTGCGTCTTTGATGCCAGGGACACGTGTGGAGTCTTCCCATCCAAATCACTCTCAATGTCCATCCATCAGCCGGAAACTCCCCGCCTCAGAAGGGTGTGTGATTAGAACAAACTCATGTAGATGCCCTGCCTTCTGCCACGGAACGTGATCCCATTCATGGGTTCCACCTGAACGCAGTGAGGCTATGCCCAAGTGAGTGGCCTCTGGGGCCTTACAGTACCGCTTCCCCCAACAGCCTGTGGGCGGCTTGAGCTCACGGTCTGTCCTCACCCATGAGAACGTGGGGACCGGCAATCTGTCTCATCAGTCGGTAGGGCCCACGAGGCATCTTGGTCTGGTCCTCCTGTCCTGTGATTTCTGGGCAGGCTGGCAAAGGATGGGAACTCATATCTGTCCCAGGTGTTGAAACTGAATGCCAGAGACACCAGCTGCGCCCTGTGTGTGTGTCTGCCAGTCTGCACTGACCCTTGGGCCAGAAATCAGTCTGTGGCTCCGCTGGGGTTGGGGGAAGACCAGGAGTAGCAGCCGAGGCCAGTCTGAAACAGAAACCACAGCGATTATTTTCACAGAGGATTTCATAGAGACAGTTGTTACGGGAGCGCAGAAAAGGGAAACACAGATACAGTGCAGGAGGCCCTGCCAGCAGCCCAGTGCCTGGCGGCTGACACGGGATCAGCGAGAAGGGGTTGGGTGCCTGCAGTTACAGCTGGAGAAGTGGGTGTTGCAGGGGTTGGTGATGAGGCATGCGGAGAGGAACAGGAAAACCACAGTGTCACTGTGTCCCCTGGCTGTCACTGCCAGGGGACAAGGGATGGCGAGCTGCTAGGGTAGAGCCCTTCCCCTCCCCCAGTCTCTCTCCCCTGTTGGCCATGCCCAGTGGGAGCCCCTGGCTGAGCAGGGCTTCAGCTCCCGAGTCCCAGCCCCAGCGCAAAGGGCGGGTTTGGGCTGAAACCTGGGTGTGAACGGCAGGAGGCCCTTCCTTGGGGCCCAAGGGCTTCATCTTGCAGGTCAGCCCCTTGCACCCACTTTTTCCTGGCGGTTGCTCAGCCCTCAGCATGCGGTCATGGCAAATGCTCCAGCGCCACTGGTGGCATTTGAAAAGGAGATGGCAAACAGGGACTTAGAGCTCATTGTCATTTCATAGCAGAAAATAGCGGCTTCAAGTTTGCCAGCTCTGGAGGATGAATGATCTGCAACACATCCAGAAGCGATGGAGAGGAGGTTTTTGGCAGCATTTTCAGAATTGGTGTCACCGTTGCATCAAGTGTGTTTCTTTGGAGTGGATTCGAATTTTGAAGGATCTGAAATGCTGCAAACTGATTCTGTGTCCAGGAGGCCATGAAAGCAGACGAGAAAATTTGCGAAGTGCCCATTTTAACTTTCTACTTTAATGAAACTTGATTTTTTTTGTTGTTGTTGCTTTTAAGTTCTGATAATACCAGCTTTAACTGTTAAAAACATATATATATATATATATCAATCCTGGCCCTGGCTGGTAGCACAGTGGATAAGGTGCCAGCCTATGAACGCAAAGGTCGCTGGTTCGATTCCCAGCCAGGGCACATAACCAGGTTACAAGCCAGGTCTCCAGCCAGGTCCGTCTGTGGCTGGAGGCAGGTGAAAGGCAACCATACATGGATGTCTCCCTCTCCCTCTCTGCCTCTCTCCCTGCCTCTCTCTCTCAAATAATCAATAAAATCTTTTTTAAAAACCCTAAGTGCGCAGCTCAGTGAATTCACAAAGTAAACGCACCTGTGTAACCCAGGTGAAGAAGGACAGTGAACAGTTCATAGACTTCCGCTCCGCAGGCCTGCTGCCACTCCCCACAGCAGCTGCTCCCCCGATTGCAGACCCCAGAGATCATCGTGTCTGTTTAGAACATTAAGATGGGGCTTGAAGGGTGGTTGGTGGTGGTCAGGTGAAGGGGGGAAAGAATGTGGAGGTTGTTGGTGCACAGGAGACAAAGCAGGCCCCTGGGACCAGCCATGTCCCTGCAGTTCTGTCTTCTGTCTCTCTGTGTCTCACACCTGCCCTCTCTTGCCCTCCCTGGGAGGTTGTGCAGGGGAAGGACCCGCCTCTTATCTGTGCCCCTGTCACCACTGAGATTTTAATTGGTGGTGTGTGAAGTGTCTGTTTCAGCTACTCCACAGTCTTTGAACTTTCTCACCCATTGCCTGCCCTCTGCTTCCTTTCTTTATCTTGTGGACCCATGCCAGAGAAGTGACCTTTGTCCTCTCGTGGGGCACCTGGGGGAGGAAGAAGTGTCAAGGTTGGTGGGCCAGATCAACTGGAAGCCCTGGAGTTGACGTAGAGGGTCTTCCTGCTCCTTGGCCTCCTTGCCCTCATTCGTGGCCTCTGTCAGCCGCGTGCATCCGGGTTGAGCCTGTGCGCATGTCCTCACCTCCTCACCCTGAGCCAGATCCCTGGGTGGCTTCTGGCTCCCACTGCTTGTATGTTGCTTGGTGAGATGGGGTCTTGGGTGGTGGCCCCCAGTGGCCTCCACAGTGAACTTCCTGGAGGATGCCCAGGCCTTCGGTCTAGAGCAGGGTGAGAGGGAGCCGGACGCAAGGACGTTTGTGCTGTGGACATGAGGAAATGCACATGGTGTGCGTGCCAGATCAGCACACCCTCATGCGCCTGTGCTGTGGCCTGATCACACCCCGGCTCTCTGCATCACCAGCGAGCCAGCTGGCGACGTTGGCTTGTGTAGACTCCAGGCACTTAACCTTTCACTCCTCTTTCCTTAGAAAAGAGCTTCTTTTATGACCTTAGCGTTGAAGGTGGTGATAGCTGAACTTTTCTGCAGTCACCTGCTTTGTGTGCTATAAATAAACTAACTTGCAAAAGTTGTGTTGCAGTTCCCATGGCAACAGAGCGCCATCTTCTCCCCCCTTCAGAGGTGCTCTTCTCGGGCTCCCCCCACACACACACACACAGCCACCAGGCCAGGGCTAGTGTGCGGTCCTCCACTGTCAGTGTGTGGGTTTGTGGCTATGACGATTCTTAGGGGACCCTCAGCCCCTGTCTGGGAGCCTCTTCCCTCCCAGCTGGACGATGAGGCTGCGAGCCAGGCTCCCAGAAGGAAACAGGAGCCTTTGGCCTCACAGCCCTCATTCTGGGGCTCAGACCGCTGCCTCCCGGGTTTCTCTGTGAGCTGTTGGGAGGGGTTTCCAGAAGCCGCCCCAGCTGGTGACGGGTGGACTCCGTGTGTCAGCCCCTCAGGCTGGTTGCTTCTCAACACGTTTCCTATCTAAAGGAGTGAACAAGCTGTCCCCTGACACAGACACCACCCATGGGGACCTGGAGCCTGACCTGGGGAGAAGCTCCCGGTCCCTGCACACCAGGGTCTGGTCTGCGCGGCCCCCTCCTTCAGGCACCTGCTTCGGTCACCTCGGGCCCGCTGGCTCTCACCCCTGGCCCTCCTCTGTCTTGCAGGTTTTGGGGTTCGAGATCGATGCTGTGAACTCTGTCCAGTTTTCGAACCACACAGGTAAGGAAGACGCCGGCTCAGTGGGGTGTGGGTGTGAGAAACAGCCCTTTAGAAATACGGGGCCTGTTCCCCCCACTCAGACAGACAGGGAAACGGAGCCCGAGGGGTCGCCCTCTACAGAAGCTGCCCTGCGTGAGGGTGGGGGACTGACGTCCTCTGCCTGCAGGTGTGGCCCCCCATCTGCATCCCAGCTGGGCGGCGGCGGGCTGGCTGACCTGGGCCATACTGGAACAGTATAACCAGGGGGGGTGACACCTCAGTTTCCTCTCCGTGAAACAAGGACGGTGACCCTGGCACCTGCCCCAGGGCTCATGCCCCTCATGATGCCATGGCCGCAGGGACATTCCCCATGCTGTAAGTGGACATGTGGATGGACCCTGATTTTCTCTATTAAAACAGGTCCCTGGGGGAGTGTGGTGAGCGGGGACCTCAGGGGTTCCTGGACACAGAAGCTTACTGGCTGGAGGGTGTGGGAGGGTCAGTGCCCTTCGAAGGCCCTGTTGTCAGGGGAGCCCCTTGCTCCCTGAGCTCCCCAAACCCCCTGACCCTATGCCTGCAGCCACGGAGGCAGGACAAAACCTCCCTGGTTCTTGGAAATGTCCTCACGTGGCCTGTTTGAGGTGACTCCGAAGCAGGGCATGGAACGTCCCAGAACTGCCTGGCAGAGGGCCTTGGCGCCAGGCCTCGGGGAGAACCTGTGTTAAGCCTCCAGGCGCAGTTTCTCTTCGAGGGAAGGCAGCTCTTGTAAGTCACGAACAGGGAGGGAAGAGTCCCGAGCAGGTTTGGAGGGAAAGGCTACAGTTGTCTCTGAAAGTCCTTTTCTGCTTTCGTTTTGCCGAGTGTGCTGGGTGCTCTGAAATTTGGAGAAGTCCCAAGAAGTTTGAGTCGGCCCAGCCAACTTCCCCGAATCCCACGATTTTCCTGGCTGTTTTACCTACCCTCCCTTTTTTTATACTTTTTCTTTCTGAAGTAAATGAGCCAAGCTGGCTTGGCCATTAAATGATGCAGTTAAACTCTCTGGCGAATGTTGTATTGGGCCGGGATGACAGTCGCTCAACACGATCAGAGGTCTAGCCTGGAAACTCCTGCTGCCCTTTGCTGCAGGCTCCAGGAGGAGGGGACGGGCTCCTTCTGGGCTCCCGTGGCCTGCCTGGGTGATGGGGGCCTGCCCATCCTGCAGGGGCCAAAGCAGAGCGAGGCCTCGGCCCGCCCCAGGAGGGATGAAGGAAGAACTGACCGCCATGTGCCTGGGAGCCCCCGCAGGTGCAGGCACGAGGGCTTCCCTCCCGGGGGGCCTCCCCACCCATAGAGAAGAGCCCCTGCCCCCGCCCTGGCCTTCTTAGGCAGCCCCCACTGTGGGTGACTCTCAGCACCCTGTGCTTGGGCCCACAGGGTTGGCTGTCTCCCGCCTAATCAGAGGGCCTCCCAAGGCCCCTGCTGTGGCTCAGGTGCCAGCCCCATGACCTGGAGTAGCCTGTTGAGGCCTCATTGCGCCCTGGAGCATATGCAGCCCTTTTCACCCATTCCTCCCCCTCCCCCTGCCCACACCATGCTGCCCTGAGGTCAGGCAGGCAGGCCAGTCTCTCAAACCCACACTCCCTGTGGCATGTGGCACCTGGCACCTGAGGAGCCCCATGGCCCCCACTCCCGAGGAGCAGGGTCACACTGCCGTGAGTGTAGCGCTCCCGCGGTGATCTGTCCTGTCCTGGGCGCCGGACAGGAGAATTCTTGATATTTTCACCTTTTCTTTCTTTCTTTTAAGAATAGGAAGCTCCTTATTTATTTATGTTCATCAGTCACATTCACCCGCGGCAGGTATCTCTCTGGGCCTGACTGTGTGGCCGGAAGGACCTGCTGCAGGGCTGGTGTGAACTCAGCCAGCTCATCCCCATCTGTGAGCATTCTTGTCCAGCACTGGGCTTCTCAGGAGGTCTGGGGACAGCCTTGCTGATTTGTTATTTCCACCCTGTCGTGTTACCGTGCACCGAGCACCCAGCTCACACCCGCCTCCGGAGTTCAGCCACACACTATCTATGCTTCGACCAGTAAGCCGCCCGCGGGTCCCGTTCTGGGACATGTGAGCGGTGCCAGTTGCCGGTTGCCATAGTCCTGCTAGCTGTGATCTGCCACCTCCTCCAGGTCAGAAGTCCCTTTTTTCTTTTTTAAGATTTTACTTATTATTTTTAGAGAGAAGGGCAGGGAGGGAGGAAGAAAGGGAGAGAAGCATCCATGTATAGGTACCTTTCACCTGCCTCCAGCTACAGACCTGGCTGGAGACCTGGCTTGCAACCTGGTTATGTGCCCTGACTGGGAATCGAACCAGTGACCTTTGGGGTCGCAGGTTGGTACCTTATCCACTGTGCCACCAGCCAGAGTCCTTTTATTTTTAATACGTCTTTAATAAGACACTTACATACTATAGCATTAATTTAGTCATTTATGTGTACAATTCAATGGTTTTCAGTATAGTTACAGTTATGCAACTCTTACCACTATATTTCTAGAACATCTTCATGCCCTAGTGGAGGTAATTATACTTGTTACAAGCAGTCCCTCATACCCCTCCCCCTCACAGCTACCAACCTACTCACTATCTATGGACTCACCCATTAGACTTTAATATAAATGGAATTGGATAAGTGGCCTTTAGTGACTGGCTTCTTTCACTGAACCTAATGTTGTCTAAGTTCATCCATGTTGTAACACATAACAGAGCTGCATTCCTTTTTATGGCTGAATAATATTCCACATTATGTGTCTGCCACATTTTGGTACCCATCCATCCATTTGGGTTTATGAGTCATGCTGCTGTGATAATTTGTCTTCATGTGTTCTTATGGATGCGTGATCTGTTTCCTCCAGTGTATACCTAGGAGTAGAATTGCTGGATCAGATAGGGACTCTGTATTGAATCATTCTAAATTCTAAGACTGTTCTCCAAATTGGCTGCAAGGGATGTGTGGGGGCCCCAGTTTCTCCACCTCCTTGCCAGTAACACCTGTTACAATTTGTCTTTCTGATTCTCACTGTCCTAGTGGCTGTGATGTGGGAGCCCATTGTAACTTCAGTCCAAAATCACTCTTCAGATTGAGGACAGAGGCCCTGGCTGGTGGCTCAGTGGATTGAGTGCCAGCCTGCACAGCCAAGAGTCCCAGGGATGATTCCCAGCCAGGGCACACACCTGGGTTGCAGGCCAGGTCTCCTGCCAGGTCCTCAGCTGGAGGCAGATGAAAAGCAACCATACATTGATGTTTCTCTCCCTTTCCGCCTCTCTCCCTTCCCCTCTCTCTAAAAGTAATGAATAAAATCTTTAAAAAAAAAAAGATTGAGGACAGAAAGCCTGATTTCCTAGGTGAGGGGTAGACTAGAGCTAGGATGGCATCTTTCCTATAAAGGGGCGGGTAACAATAATTGAGCCTTTGTAACTTCTGTTGAAGCATGGAGCATCCAGAGACCATGGTAAGTGTTCCAATAAAGCTTAACTTGTAGAAACTGAGTAGCCCTGGCTGGTGTGGCTCAGCTGATTGGAGCAACGTTCCCCAAATCAAAAGCCTGTGTGTTCCAGTCCCTGTCAGGGCACAGGCCTGGATCGCAGGTTCTGTTCCCAGTCTGCGCAAGTGGGAGAGGCCACCGATTGGTGGTTTTCTCATATCAGTGTTTCTCTCCCTCTTTCTCTCACCTTTGCCCTCTCTCTAAAATCAACAAGCGTGTCCTCAGACAAGGATGAAAAAACAAGAAATGGTACATGGAATTTCATGGAATTTTCACAACATTATAAAGTATTTTTTTTCGCAACCACTTGAAAATATGAACTCTGCCCTGACTGATTGATGCAGTTCAGTGGGTTGGCCACTGTCCTACAAACTGAAAGGTCACCCGTTCGATTCCTGGTCAGGGGTACATGCTTGGGTTGTGGGTTCGGTTCCTGGTTGTGGGTGTGCAAGAGGCAACTGATCGATGCTTCTCTCTCATGTTGATGTTTTTATCCCTTTCTCTCTCCCTCCCTTCCCCTCTCTAAAAATAAATACATAAAATCTTTAAAAATACATAAAAACAGAAATGTGAACTCCGTCTGCTCTTAGCTTGCAGGCTGTACAGACATGGGACTGAGGGCTGACCTCTGTGCTAGGTCAGTATTTCTCAGATTTGTGGGTGTCTAAGAATCGCTGGGGCCTTGTTAAAACTGAATGCTGCCCCCCC
>PVIW01006526.1:0-31904 GCA_004026585.1 Noctilio leporinus
GGAACTCCTACCCTTTGCAACAACATGGATGGAACTGGAGAGTATTATGCTTAGTGAAATAAGCCAGTCAGTGAAGGACAAATACCATATGATCTCACCCATTACAGGACAATAATGAACAAAACTAACAACAAGCAAAACAGAACCAAATATATGAATACAGTGAATAGGCCTTCAGTGGTCAGGGGGAAGGGGGTTGGGGAGAGGGGGTAGGAAGAGGCAAGGAAGGGGAGCAGTTTAGACAAGAACCTAGTATAAAGGAACCATGGACATCGACAACAGGTAGGATTGACTTTGGGGGGAATAGGTAGATGGGGAGGGGAAAAAAGGGGAGCAAAAAGGGGATGATGTAATACAACAACAATATTTTTTTTTAATAAATAAATAAATAAATAAATTATGTAAGGGGCTCTTGTCAACCAGTAGTAGCTCTGGTTACACTGTATCATCTTACAAGTCCTGAGACGTAAGTATTTCTTGCTTCCTATACTAGTGACTTTATGAAATGCTGCTCAAACATCTGTCTTCATCAAGTTTCTTTTTTCCCTACTATTTATCTTTCTTTGCCCTTAACTCCATCTGTGTTTCACTCCATATCACACACTGAAAATGCTTCAACATAAAGGTTCAGATTGACCAAGTCACAGTTGAATATGGATTGCCCCATTTAGACAGAGTTCTTGAACAAAGGAATTTAGACTCTGCTGGTCTCCCTCATGATAAGGAGCCCACTATTTTGACAATTCATTCATATCTTATCAATGTGAGAGCTAAGCAAACTGTGTATGGCTCAGAAGTCACTGGGTTGAGAATCTTGCTGTAGATAATTGCTGTTGGCTATAGAGCCTCTTCCTGGTTCAATAAGTTACAAAAGATAAAATGTATGGCATAATTTTGCAAACTATAGAGGCAGACATTTGGTCTCACAGGCTTCTCTTCAGAGCACAGAGCAAATAGGAAGATGCTCTCTCTGTCTTGTCTGGTGGGATCTCATGTGACTTTGTCCTTGTCCATGTCAGCCAAGGCTCTATAGGCAACTTCAATGATGGCATAAAGGAAACCCTATTAAGTTTGCCAATAATATACAACTGAAATGCATACTTGTTATGTTACATAATAGAATCATGATTCAAAAGGCTTTGGTAAGCTGAGGTGATTGATTGCAAGGATTAATGTAACATCACTTCTGTTTATACATGCACACATATTTGAAAAATGTGAGGTGTTATAACTTTGGGCTCAATATAAGGACAGTTTTTCAGCAATCAAAGCATTTTTACAAATGGGTCACTTTCACTTTTAGATAGCAGTTCCTTTCCTCAACTGTTCAAGTAAATGACTAAGGAACATATATCAGGAATGTCAGAAAAGATTTCTATACAGAAATAGTGATTGTTTAGGACAACCAATCAGGATTTTTGGGGTCCAATTTCCTTGAAACAATGATTTTTAAAAAATTGATTTTCTTCTTTTTTCTAGCCATCTTTTAAAATCAGATTAGTAAAATAATAAAGGTAAACTAAATTATTTGCTAAGGTTTTGCCCAAAGTTACAAGTTCACCAGTTCAGAACCAGACACAGAATACACAAGCACTCACCCAGGTACTAGACCAGTATTCTTTTCACTAAATACATTGCTGCTTCCCTTAGCAGATACATGGGGTTACCACTAGGATAGTCATTCCCTTGTCTTCTTGTTGCTCCACCTATTTCTCTCCACTTAGGCAATCTTTTTTTTTTTCTCTTATTCATAGAATATATGTGATTTTTTCCTTTTTTAAAAAATTTTATTATTGTTATATTACATCCATCCCATTTTTGCTCCCCTCTTTCCGCCTCCCCACCTACCCGTTCCCTCCAAAGTCAATCCCACCTGTTGTCCATGTTCATGGTTCCTTTATACTAGGTTCTTGTCTAAGCTGCTCCCCTTCCTTGCCTCTGCCTCCCCCTCCCCTCAACCCCCTTATCCCTCACCACTGAAGACCTATTCCTTGTATTCATATACTTGGTTCTGTTTTACTTGTTGTTAGTTTTGTTCATTATTGTCCTGTAATGGGTGAGATCATACGGTATTTGTCCTTCACTGACTGGCTTATTTATTAGTATTTTATTAATACTTATTTATTAGTATTAAACATAATACTCTCCAGTTCCATCCATGTTGTTGCAAAGGGGAGGAGTTCCTTCTTTCTTTCTGCTGTATATTATTCCATTGTGTAAATGTACCAAAGTTTTTTATTCAATCATCCACTGATGGGCACTTAGGCTGTTTCCAGCACTTGGCTATTGTAAATAGTGCTGCTATGAACATAGGGGTACATAGGTTCTTATGAATTGGTGTTTCAGGACTCTTTCGGTATAGTCCAAGTAGTGGAATCACTGGATCAAAAGTCAGTTCCATTTTTAGTTTTTTAAGGAAACCCCATACTCTTTTCCACAGTGGGGGCACCAGCTTGCATTCCCACCAACAGTGTACAAGGGTTCCCTTTGCCCCACATCCTCACCAACACTTGTTGTTTGTTGATTTATTGATAATTGCCATTCTGACAGGTGTGAGGTGGTATCTTATTGTGGTTTTAATTTGCATCTCTCTGATGACTAGTGATGTTGAGCATTCTTTCATATGCCTCGGGGCCCTTTGTATATCTTCCTCAGTGAGTTGTCTGTTCAGGTCCTTTGCCCATATTTTAATTGGGCTGTCTGTCTCCCTGGTGTTGAGTCGCATTAATTCTTTATATATTTTGGAGATCAAACCGTTGTCTGAGTTATCACTGGCAATTATGTTTTCCCATACAATATATGTGATTTTTAAATTGATTTATTGTTATTATATTACATTTGTCCCTATTTTTCCCCATTACTCTCCCCTGTTCCCCCCACCTCTCCTTTTCCCACATTCAATCCTCACCCTGCTGTTCATGTCCATGAATCATTTATACTAGTTCCTTGACTACCCTCTTCCCCTTCTTTTCCTCTCTCTCTTCCTTCCCCCCTCCCCTCTGGTCACTCTCAGGCTGTTCCTTTTTTCCATGCCTCTGGTTCTATTTTGCTCATTTGTTTGTTTTGCTCATTAGGGTCCAGTAATAGGTGAAATCCTATGGTATTTGTCTTTTGTCACAAACATTTAATGCATTCTTCAAGTCCACACACCAGCAACTGATAAATATATGCAGAAATAATTCATGTACTTACCTGTTTTATGTGAGTTCTCAGTTCTGTTTCTGTTTTTCAATAAAAATGAAAAGCTATTAAAATGGAACTCAACTGTGACCCTTTGTTTTCTATATATTTCCACTTTAAAATAGGCCAGTCTTTCATTTTCCACAAGAAAGTATTAAAAAACTGCTTCCATGTTTATATTAAGGTCTGACATAACTGGCACTTATTGAATCATTGTTACTTGTACAATTGTTTGTAGACATTTGAATAGCTCCTATTGAGGAAAGGTTAAATTGATCAGGATTTTCTGAACTGCATATGCAGATATCAAAGAATAGCCTTTTTTTTTTTTTTTTTTTTTACTATTACAGGCTAAATGACATTAAAGTGGTTTAACCTATGTTTACATTATGCATTTTTCAGTACAACAATTTTATTTCCGAATTATGTGCTTTAAAGCAATAGAGAATTCAAAAGCATTGACACAATGACCATTATATAAGAGCAACAGGAAGAAATGTCTTGCATTTTTTATCTCTTAAAAATGCTATTTGGCCCTGGCTGGTATGGTTCAGTGGATTGAGCACCAGCTGGTGAATTAGAGTCACTGGTTCGATTCCCAGTCAGGGCATATTCCTGATTTGCGGGCCATGCCCCCATTTGGGAGCATACAAGAGGCAACCACAAATTGATGATTTTTTCACTCTCTTTTTCCCTCTCTTTCCCTCTTTCTGAAAAATAAAAATAAATGAGTAAATTCTTTTTAAAAGTGATATTTGGCAGTTCACTTTCAGTACAAGTGAATATCATGATAATTGATAATATTTTTAATTTGAGACCTATACACTATTGTACTGTGTGTACAAATAGTTTTGAGATTATGAAACTTCTATTCCTTCTTTCCATCCACTTTAAAAGTAAAAGAAAAAAAGACCTTGCATTAACTTTAATATTACCCCTCTATCCCTGATCCCATTTTCTGAACAAGTTCTGCATTGGGACAACAACAACAGAGGTTGTGGGGTGAGGAAGCTGTTTTGCAGTATAGGTCTTTTTCGTGCCTCTCCTTCTGACTTCTCTGACTTTTTCCACTATGTTTACATCTCAATGATCTCTCTTTTGATATCTCTGAAGAGTAGTTTCCAAAAAAGACAGTTTCAAAAACAGGCCCTATCCAACTCTCATCAGAAGCACATAAACAAGTAGCCTGGTATTTATTTATCATTTTTAATTGAGCTGTATGGAAGTCCAACAACCAATGATTTAAAGATTGTATTTATTTTTTAGAGAGGGCAGGGCAGGAAGAGAGAAAGAGAAGGAGAGAAACATTAATGTGTGGTTGCCTCTCCCATGCCCCGAACTGGGGACCCAGCCCACAACCCAAGCATGTGCCCTGACTGGGAACCAAACCTGTAACCTTTTGGTTTGCTCAATCCACTGAGCCACACCAGCCAGGGCAAAGAGGATGGTATTTATAACTATTATCACCTCAACAACAACAACAACAAAAATTGACTTAATAACATCAACTTTTTTTCTGTCCCTTTCTAATATATCTATATAAGAATAAAAATAACCCCTTCAGAAAGGCATTGCATCTGATTGAATGTATAGATTGTTAATGAAGGCTAAACTTGCTCTCTAAGAACTCCATGGTTCCAAAGCTTTAAGTGTTGTCCATCATATTCATCACAATCAATCAATATTCTAGGCAAATTTGCTACCACTACAATGTTCTGGATCACAGGCCAAATGGGAAAGAACTTAAATTTGTTTAGCTCAATTTCCAACTGTTTCTAGTGTATGATGTTCAATCCCTATGAAAGTTTTCTGTCTCCTGCTTGGGTTATTTCTAGATGAGTAACTCTGATTGATTCAATCTTGCAGCTAGGATAAAGAATGAGCATGGTTCCAGGTTTCGTACCTCCTAGAAAGGAGTGATGTCTTTGAGGCACTTTGGCAAATCACAGAAAGAGCTCTATTTTTCAAAAACAAAGTTTCTTCGAAGCAAGCTCACCAAGCTATAGCCCCTCCTCTTTTGTTCAGAAATAGGAATAGTCCTGCTTCTATGAAAAATTCCTGTGGATCAACTAATATTATCATTTTTATTTAATAATACTTTTCCCACCCCTCAGGAAACCTTTGGTCCTCACTTTCATTCTGCCTTGATTAGGATACAATAGAGTACCCCAAAATGTTTCAATAACTGAATCCTCAAAATATGTTTGAGTTTTTATTTTTTAACTCAGCATATCAATGTTTCTCCAACAAAAAGTTGCTTTTTAGATATCCTGTTTCATAATAATATGTAAAACGGGCACATTTGGAGTAGTAAGTCATACAGATTCAAGGGAAGTTATCTTTAAATTGCAAGCTTCACTAGTTTGTTTGCTATAACTGAGTTATACTTAATTTTACCACACTGAGGCAGTAATGTGCAGTGGTACAAAATACAGGTCTGAGTCAAACATAAAGAAATTTAAATTCTAGCTTTTCCTCTTATGATGTGCAAGATAAGCATGTTATTCTCTTCCTTCAAACCTCAGTTAATTCATCTGTAAAATGGAAAGAATAATAACTAACTCAAAGGATTGATGTTAAAATTAATGTACTTAGTGCAAGTCCTTTTACTCAATAAGAGTTCAATGAATGGCAGCTTGGTAACAAAACCAAATGAGCAAGGTGCTTACAGGTACAAAAGCTAAACAAAATACAACAAATGCACACACACAAAAGAAACTAATACAATAAGTTTCTTTTTACCAGCACATATACTAAAAATTAACTATATAAATGGACCACTTGGATGGAAGCAGAGTCCTTATCTTCTTTCCCTCTGAATGCTGACCATTTTCTTTTTGAGCATTTCTAAGAGTTTTGTGATTCGAATTGCCACTTGATAAACAACCATTGCTTTTGGAAATACCTAAACAAATTCTAGCTGTGGTTGTGTTTCCCAACAAAGGGAACAGAAAAGGAAATGTGTCATATGCCTGTCCTCAGTCAAGTCCCAGAGGAAGGAGTTGCTCTAACTGCTTCATAGTCTCACCACTATCTTGCAAAGGGACTGGAGGTGAAAAGGACCTAGGGCAAAAAAAAAAAAAAAAAAAAAAAAAAAAAAAAATTGATGCTGCAAGTCAGTCTGGATTTCTCAATTGTCCTCTGGGACTTAGGATGCTAAATATCTGCCACAGGCACAGTGACAAAAAATCTTTGGGAACTCAGGTGAAAAAGTTCATCTCTGCTCCCTGGAAAATCTAGGCCATTATTTTCATGGCACTTTAGTTTCCTGGTAAGGTCACAAAGGTGTCAACTAGGCACAGTTTCTTGTGCTTGGATATACTTACCAAGGAACATAAATATTTGATAGCATTGAGGGGCTGCATATGATTATGTATACTTATATTAAACTGCCTAGAACTGAGGTGAAAAAAATGGAAAAAAGGTTGATTGAAGCTATTTTTGGAAAAGGCATTTACTTTAGAATGTAAAAAAATATGATAGAGTGAAAATAAATATATTTATTTAGATTGGGGAAAAGTTTAAATCAATAGATAACATTAAAGATAATTGTGCTTCCCTATTTACAATAGCCAAGTGCTGGAAACAGCCTAAGTGCCCATCAGTGGGTGATTGGATCAAAAAACTTTGGTACATTTACACAATGGAATTCTATACAGCAGAAAGAAAGAAGGAACTCCTACCTTTAGCAACAACATGAATGGAACTGGAGAGTATTATGCTTAGTGAAATAAGCCAGTCAGTGAAGGACAAATATCATATGATCTCACCCATTATGGGACAATAATGAGCAAAACTAACAACAAGCAAAACAGAACCAAGTATATGAATACAAGGAATAGGCCTTCAGTGGTCAGGGGAAAAGGGGTTGAGGGGAGGGTGGAGGCAGAGGCAAGGAAGGGGAGCAGCTTAGACAAGAACCTAGTATAAAGGAACCACAGACATGGACAACAGGGGGTATTGACTTTGGGGGGAATGGGTGGGTGGGGAGGAGGACAGAGGGGAGCAAAAAGGGGATGGATGTAATACAACAACAATAAAATTAAAAAAATAAAGAAGTACTTATAAGAATATCTGAACAAGAACATTTTTCCAAAACAACCACCAATCCTAAAAGATCATATTTTTTCATTATATTAAGGCAATATGTGATTTAATAAGTGTAAACATTACCCAGGCTGAATTTACCTATGGAATTTATTACCTACTAGTTATAAGTAGTCTGATAAAGGGAAAATAGTACAGATACATTTTGATTCTGAAGAAGCTGATGGTCATAAAATTTTAGAGCTGAAAAAGCCAGTGAGTATTTAATCCAAAGGTCTCATTTTGTGGCAGTATATACTAAAACCCTAAAAAGCCAAGAGTGAACAATGAGACAGAAAGAGAAATAATATTTAAACTCAGGTCACCCAAATATTAGTACCATGCTTTTTTATCTATTCTTCCCATCCAGCAGAAGACATCAAGTTCCACATTGCCTCCCAAGGCAGGGAAGGGGCAAGAGATGGCAAAGCTCAACTTGGTGTACCTAATCATTGTGTCTAGGTATAACTTTGAAAATGATGATCTCATGGGCCAAATCTTGTCACAAATACAGTTGTTTGACCTACACACTGCTATGCCATTTTTGTGTTATTTGCCAGTGTTTTATTTTTATTTTATTTTTTAAATATTTTATTTATTATTTTTAGAGAGAGGGGCAGGAAGAGAGGCAGAGAGGGAGAGAAACATCAATGTCTGGTTGCCTTTCATCTGCCTCCAGCTATGGACCTGGGTGGAGACCTGACTTGCAACCTGGTTATGTGCCCTGGCTGGGGAATCAAACCAACAACCTTTGGGTTCACAGGCCAGCACCAATCCACTGAGCCACCAGCCAGGGCCTATTTGCCAACATTTTAAAACTAAGGGTTTTTCATTAAAATCCAGATTAAATGGTTCTCTTGGAAAACAAAATGAACTGGAAACATCAGGTCCTCATTCCCACATAACACATGTGGACTGGAGCTGAGTAGGAGCTTCTACCATTAAACAGATAATGTGTGCATCAGTTTACCAATCCCCATGAATCTTTAAGAAATGTTACATATATCTTGTTTCACTCATTTACATTTATATACTTTATTTTCCTATGGCCCTAGTGTTTTGAATTTGTAACTTCTAAAATCAACTCTGAATAGATTTCCACTTTGAATGTCTCATAGACTCAAAACTTCTAAATAATTAAGAAAATCAGAAATCTGAAAGGTCTAGCATTATAGAAAGTGGTTAAAAACTCATTGTGATATTATTGTAAATATTTCAACAGCAAGGTTGTTATATTCCTTCATTAATTCACAAAGTTAGGTAAAAGTTTTTAAAAAGCACGTAAACAAGATGATCAGCAATTAAATGATTCACTATGACACATCCACATGTTTAGTAAAGAAGGAATAGGGAAATTTAACACATTTTAAAAATAATATGTGCAGGACAGAGGGTAAATAAGCAGTAGCTTGATCCTGAGCTTACCATTTTGCACGGATACACTAAAACTACAATGATATACAGAACAACAATCACTGAGAATGAACTAATACCTAGCAGAACAGATTTTCTAAAAGTATGAATGTAAAGAAAAACTGGAAGGGCAGATATACAGTCTAGTTGGGATTTATACCCTCAGTGCAGTGACTCAAAACTGTGAACGTTTTACCTGAGCAGCGAGAGGTTGGAGTACTACCTTGGGCTTCCCAGCTTGGGGAACTTGTGCCAGTAACAAGAGTCCCACAATATCAGCTTTAAAAATTATCAAGGACAGCCCTGGCTGATGGTACAGCCAGGGCACATAACCAGGTTGCAAGCCAGGTCTCCAGCCAGATTCATAGCTGCAGGCAGGTGAAAGGCAACCATACATGGATGTCTTTCTCCCTCTCTGCCCCTCTCCCTTCCCCTCTCTCTGAAAATAATAAATAAAATCTTTAATTTTTTTTTAAATAAATAAAACTATCAAGGCTTACATTCAGGAGAGCTGAAAGAAACAGAGACTTGAGATCTAAGTGCTTGCATACAAACTCTCATGCTCCAAGTCCTAGTGCAAGTCGTACATGGAGATGCACTAACTAGTTTCAGGGCAAATGCCAGAGGGATAGGGCTATGTTGGAACTTTCTCCAGCTCAGTGTTTTCAGGTGCCATTTCTGACACTATCCATTAACCTTGCTAACATAGTTCATCCTGCTGGGGAGTTCCCCTCAGGTTCTACTCTGCCCGGTCTACCCACTCCATCCATTGCCTTTCCAAAGCAGCTTTCACCCTGACACAATTGGCAGGAAGCCTCAGCTGGCACCAATGCCAACCCAAAGCAGTTCTTATACCACCACTCCCAGAAAGTGACCTCTATGAGTACTGGTAACCCTCCAAATTGGCACCCACTCTGGAGGTCAACCTCCACACACCAGTGCACTGACAGCAGTTGTAACCAAACTCTACAGTAAGCCACACCAGAGGACTTCCCGACACCCCAGTACACCCACAGCATTTGTGACCAGTGGCCATTGGCCAAGCCTCTTAGTAAGGTCAAGGGCCAGCCATGTCCAGCAGTGTGCCCACAACAATCACAACAAAGCATCACACATAGCCTTGCTAAGAGCCTGCTCTATGCATCAACATGCTAACAACAGTTCTTGCTGGGCACTGCAGACAGCTGGATCAGGTACTGGACCCACTGGGCAGTATATCCACAGCACTGCAGATATACCTTGCAACCAAGTCAGCCTGGAGACTAATTTCACCCACCAACACACCCATAGCAACTGCACCCCAACCACAAAAGGAGAGCACAAGGAACCCATACAAAAGACAGCCCTAGAGCACCAGGCTCTGGTGACCAGGAATACTGCACCAATAGGCTTCATTGGGCACCTTCTATATAAGGTCACTCTTCTAAGACTGGGGAGACATAACTGATCTATCCTCACATAATAGAAACAAACACAGACATTTAGAAAAAATGAGTACACACAAGAATATGTTATGAATAAAAGTACAAGACGAAAACCCCAGAAAATAAGTAAATGCAATAGAGACAAGCATTCTACAAGATTAAAAATTCAAAGTAATGTTTACAAAAATGCATACCACACTCTGGACAGGAATGGATGAACACAATAAGAACTTCTACAAAGAGACAGAATATATGAAAAAGAAACAATAAGAACTAAAGAATAAAATAACTGAAATGAAAAATATAGAAAAGGTAATCCACAACAGATTAGATGATGCAGCAGAACAGAAGAAAAGATCAGCAATCTGGAGGACCAAGTGATGGAAAATGTCCAAGCAAAACAACAACAAAATAATGAAAAATGAGAATAGTTTAAGGAACTTCTGAAAAAATATAAGGCATGCTAAATTCATATTATAGTAGTCTCACAAAAAAAGAGAAAGAAAGGAACATAAAATGATGGCTAAACTCTTCCCTAACATGTTGAAGGAAATGTTCAACTCCAGAAAGCACAGAGCCCCAAACAACATGAACCCAAAGATACTCACACCAAGATATATCATAATTAACATGTCAAAAGTTAAAGACAAAATTTTTTTTTAAATTTTAAGGTGAAAACAACTAATTATGTACAAGAGAACCTCTATAAAATTACACGCAGATATTGCATCAAAAACCTTGCAGCCAAAAGGTAATGACACACACATATTAAAGAGATGAAAGGGAAAAATCTAAAACCAAGAATACAATATCAGGCAAGGGTATATTCAGAACTGAAGGAGAGAGTTTCTAGGTAAGCAAAAGTGAAAGGAGTTCACCATGAAACTAGAACAAAGTTGGAGGTATCATGCACCCTGATTTCAAACTATACTGCAAAACTATAGTAACCAAAACAGTATGATATGGCACAACATCAGACAGATGAATGAAACAAACAGACAGATCAAAAATAAACTCTTGTTCATATATTTAATTAATTTACAACAAAGTAGGAAAGAATATACAATGATGAAAAGACAATAACTTTTATAAGGTAATTGTCCAAGAAAACTGGACAATTACATGCAAAAAAATCAATCTGGACATCTTTCTTACACCATGTACAAAAATAAACTCAAAATGGATTTAAGACTTAAATGTAAGACATGAAACCATAAAATTACTGAAAAAAAAAACATAGGCAGTAAATTCTTTGACATCTGTCTTAGCTATATCTGGATAAGTCTGCTTGAACAAGGGTAGTAAGAGCAAAAATAAACAAATGGGACTATGTCAAACTAAAAAGCTTCTGAAGAGTGAAGAAAAACATCAACAAAAAAGCAACCTACTGAATGAGAAAAAGCATTTGTGATATATCTGAAAAGGCATTAATATTCAAAATATAGAAAGAGCACATACAATTCAACATAAAAGCAAAATAATAATTAGATCTAAAAATAAACAAACAATCCTACTAGACACTTCCCAAAGAAGAATACAGATGGCCAACAGACACAGAAATATGCACAACATCCCCTGGCTGGTGGCACAGTGGATAAGGCACCAGCCTGCGAACCCAAAGGTTGCTGGTTTGATTCCCAGCCAGGGTACATAAGCAGGTTGCAAGCCAGGTTTCCAACCATACATTGATGTCTCTCTCCCTCTCTGCTTCTCTCCCTTCTCCTCTTTCTAAAAATAACAAATAAAATATTTTTTAAAATAAAATTTAAATTAAAAAAAGATGCACAACATCACTAATCATAAGGAAATCAAAAGTATAACATCATCTCACATCTGTCATAATAGCTATTATGAAGAAGATAGCAAATAACAAGAGTTGGTGAGGATGAAGAGAAAACATGGTACAATAAGTAAATGATAAGGAAATATTTGTCATTGTCTCAGGATTCCAAGTGTAAGTTTATATACTTATAGGACCACATTTTAAAATGTGGTTGATAAAGCCTGATATATAGCACAACAATAGCCAGTATTAATAAGATTCAGGCAGAGATGGTTGCCTCATAATCCAATTCCATGATCACCAACTAAATAACATAAATGCACTATGAGTTTCTATTGTTTACATGATGTTACACAACTGACTTGACTATGTTGAAAAATATTATTTGTCCAAAATTAACTATTATTTTGGAATCATATTTATATATCACTATAGTGTTATAATTTGATCAGAAATAGAAAATATTTTATAGTTTTGATCATTTAGGCCATATGATTTAAGAAATAAAAATTATCTCATGTATTCTAGGCTTTACTGTATCATCACTAGCTTACCTGTAATGGAAATCTGCTCTGAATCTGTTTTCCTCATAACTGGACTTTCACTGCATTACTTACTCAATATATATAGATTATGTACTTCAAAACAGAAAGAGAATGTGCATATGCTTATAGGCCACCTGTATGCCCTCTTTAGAGAACTGTCTATTAAGATCCTTTGCACATTTTTTTATTGGATTGTTTGGATATTTTTTGGTGTTTAGTTGTATAAGATTTTTAAATGTTTTGATATTAATCTTTTATCAGATGTATCATTGACAAATATGTTATGCAGTTCAGTAGGTTTTGTTCATTTTGTTATCATTTCCTTTGCTGTGCAAAACTTTTAGTTTCATGACCCGATGATTCCACTTCTGGGAATATATCCAAAGAAACCAAAAACAGTAATTTGCAGTGTTATTTACAATAGCCAAAATTTGGAAGCAGACCAAGTGCCTATCAGTATATAAGTGGATAAAAAAAGTCATGGTACGATAACATAATAGAATACTTCTCAGCCATAAAAATGGATGAAATTTTACTTCTAGTGACAGCATGGATGAACCTGGAGAGCATGCTAAATGAAAGAAGCCAGTCCAAAAAAGAGAAGTACCACATGACCTCACTTATATGTGGACTCTTATTAACAAAATAAACAAACAAAATAGAAACAAACTCATACAGAAAACAAACTGACAGCTGTCAGAGGGGAGGAGAGCTGGGAACAGAATGAAAAAACATGAATGAATTAAGCAAAAAATAAATAAATAAATAAAAAATCCTCATAGACCACAGACAACAGTGTGGTAATTACCAGAAGGAAGGAGGGATTGAGGAAGGTAGAAGAGGGTAAAGCAGGAATAAATGCTGATGGAAAGATAATTGGTTTTGGATGTTGAACATACAATACAATGTACATATAATGATGCATTATAGGACCGTGCACTTGAAACCTATATAATTTTATTAACCAATGTTACCCTAAAAATTCAATTAAAATGTTTTAGTAAAAAATTTTAAAAGAAAGAGAATTGGCAAACCAACTATGTATGGTAAACTCAAACTTCATAATACAAAATACATTATTTCCTCCATTAATAGTACATAAATGTTGCGGGAAGGACTCAGGCAGAACACCAAGATGAGGGAAAAAGTAGGCACTTTATTATGCGTGCGGACCCAGAGGAGTCCATCTCCAAATTCTGGGCCCCAAGCATGGGTTCCTTCTTCCTTATATACTTTTTGCTTAGCGAGCAGAAGCGGAGCAAGCGGGGAATACAGAAGCGAAAGTTTGTGCCGTTAGTCTGTTGAAATGGAGCCTGTCCTAAAGTGGATCCTCTATCTATGGCTAAATTTCCGTCACCTTGCTGAATTTCCGGTCACATAATTATCACCATAACTAAACATATAGGTGTAGTATTTATTTTTTTCTTCTGAAGATTATCTTGTACTTAAGTAACTAGTGCTTGAGAACCATTATTGTGGGAAAAAAAATTGAGAGCTACAGCAAACATCCAAAGAACCACTTGAATATCTTTCCTCCTTTTAATTAAAAGTTATTAAAAGTTATTATCTAAGGTCATACTTAAAGCGTAGAACTACGATCTGTTCAAGATAACCCCACTTTAAGCTTAACAACATTCTTTTTATTGTTTTAATTTTTATATTGGTGTTCCTTGAAAATTAGTTTTCAAGTCATTTTGAAAATTCTTAAATTGCCCACTGGAGGGCCCTTGAGTTAACTAGAATATCACAACTGTAATGGATCTTTTCTCCAATTCTCGCAAGTTATGCAAGGTAAACAGAAGAGAATTAACAAAAGTCCAAATTATACATTTTAATATGTTGTTTTAGTTTATATAATTCCTCTTTAAAATCACCATTTACCAGCCCTGGCTGGTGGCACAGTGGATAGGGTGCTACCTATGAACCCAAAGGCTGGCTGGTTTGATTCCCAGCCAGGGCACATAACCAGGTTGCAAGCCAGGTCTCCAGCCAGGTCCATAGCTGGAGGCAGGTGAAAGGCAACCATATATTGATGTTACTCTCCCTCTCTGCCTCTTTTCCTCTGGAAATAATAAATAAAATCTTTTTTAAAAAATCACTATTTCCCCCAACATTTTCTTTGTAAACCTTATTATGACAATGCTCCAGCAAAAAGTTCTTCAATAGAAAAGTGTTATAAATCACTATTGTTTAATAATTTTAACACCCCAGTAGCTATTTTCTATCTAGACACTGGATAATAAATTTAGCTATGTTAGAATCTTGGACATGGAATGTACATGATTGAATCTTCAAATAAAACTTATTTTGCAAGTGGTGAGCAGAGGATTTGGTGTACTATTATGGTGCTGTAAGTGATGCTTCTATATTAGAAGTCATTATACCAACACAAAAATAAATCATCTTAAAATACTATCAATATACCCCAAATCAAGCATGATGTAAGAAGTTATTATATAATAAAATAGTATTTTATTGTATAATAATTTTTATGACCATATGGCAGTCAACAATCATTATTTGACATTTTGTGAAAAGAATTGGATTGATGAAAATATCTCTTCTGTCATAAAATTTAGATTCTGATTAGAATGTTTAGATGCACATGGAAGTATACACAAATATATAAAATTAGGTAGGATCATCATAGCATGAACAAAAATTCCATAAGTTCAATTTTTATTACAGCATCACAAGGGGTGATAATTCAGCTTAATGAATAATTCCAAAACTAAATGGCTTATCATCTCATGAGATGGTGCATATATTTGTAATTTTTTATCAGGATATCCATTTATCACACTAAATTGTGAATGTAATGTTGGATTTCCAGAACTTAACAGTGTCTGAAACATGGTATATACTCAATAGTATTTTGTTGAATGAAGTTAATATTTAACATCAAGTGAATAATTTATCTCTACTAGTGCTACACAAATGTGTTCTCTGTAAATATATAGAACAATTGGTGCCTTTTTTATACTATAGTACTTTAAGTATTAGAAGCCAGTTTTTTAAATCAAGGCATTTCAAAACTGAAAGTGTTTTTAATTTTCAAATTAAGAGTACTCAGCTACCAGGATATATGCCAGAGTAACAGAGAAAGCCATGAAATAAATAGAATCATATTTTTCTGCAACATCTATTAAAAATATGCTCCAGAAAACTATTTATATATAAATACAGTTACATGGTGAACCAGTGTGGAAAATTCACACAAATTTGTCAAATAAAATACTAAATTTCAAAGAAAAATCATATTTGAAAAGTTATAAACTGTCCTGGCTGGTGCTACAGTGGATAAGGTGCCAGCCTGCAAACTCAAAGGTCGCAGGTTCAATTCCCAGCCAGGGCACATAACCAGGTGGCAAGCTAGGTCTTCAGCTAGGTCCGTAGCTGGAGGCAGGTGAAAGGCAACTAATTATACATTGATGTCTCTCTTCCTCTCTGCCTCTCTCCCTTACCCTCTCTCTACAAATAATAAATAAAATATTTATTAAAAAGTTTTTAAAAAGCTATAAAACTATACATACAAAAAGCTCAAAATACTTCAAGTACAATAAACATGAAGAGATCCACATTCAGACACTAAAATCAAATGGTCAAAAGAAAGGGAGAATCTTGAAAGTTGAGAGAGAAGCAACTTCTCATCAGACTTTAAGTGCCAGAAAGCAGCATGATGTCATGTATAAAATGTTAAAAATGAAAACAAATTATCAAAAAATTCTATTTTTCACAAAACTACCCTACAATCATTAAGAGGAAATTAGGGCATTCCCAGATTTAAAAAATAAAATAAAATGAGAGAATCTGTGGTTAGGACACCTTTCCTGCAAGATGTCCTTCTGTAGGCTGAAAATAAAAAGATATTACACTACAATTCAAAGATACAGAAGAAAAATGACAACTTGAAGAGTAACTACATAGGTAAATATGAGACAGTATTTCTGTTTTCCAGGTTTCATATACTTATTTGTTCCCATGTTATTTAAAAAGTACAATGACACTGCTGGTCAAAATGGAGGTGTAGGAAGACATGCTTCACCTCCTCATGCAATCACAAGAAGAATTACAATTCACTTCAAAACAAAAATCACTCAGAACTGCTAAAAAATTGAACTTCATAGAAGTCCAACAATCAAGGGTTTAAAGAAACTATATTCATCCAGATGGATAAGAGGGAAGGAGATGCAGACTTATGGCAGAGAAGACACAGTGTGACACAGTGTGACATAGAGAGGTGGCAGTAGTGATGGTGATTTTTATGTCTGAAAGTCATGTAAAAGTCAAATATCAAAAATTAATGAATTTAATGATTATCAAGCATGCCCAGGTGTTCAGTGATGTTAGGTAAGAAAGTAAAGATGTGCCTAAGTCATAAGGTATTATATAGTTATTCCATAACATTTGCTGTTCTTGCTTTTATGCCCGTAAAAGTACTTATTTTGTTGTTACAACCAAGACTTTCATATAATTATTATTGTATAGACAGTAATGAATTAAAGCCTAAAATAACATACTATATTCAAAGATCACAAAATACAAATTAAACCTAATTTAAAATATTTTTTTTAAATATTGAAAACATTTCAAAAACTTGTTGAATCAAAATTTGTAAAATTAAAAGGCAACATACAAACTTTGTTATAATAAACTAATGTCGAAATTTAAATAAAAAAGATTTGAAACTAAAACTTTTTGTAAAAGTACAATAAATTAAACAATCATTAACCTGTATTAATGGGCACACATTCTATAAAGATAAAATTCATGACAAAAGTAACATAATCGGGAAGAAATAAAGCTGTATAAGAGAAGAGTTTTTATATTATATTGAAGCTGAGTTAATAATACCTCATTACTAGAGTGTCACAATTTTTAGATGTTAATTATAATCCCCATAGTAATATTTTTTAATAACTAAAAATATACAGAAAAGGAAATAAAATAGTGGAAATGGTACTCTGTAAAAAATGAAACACACAAAAGAATCAAGTCCTGGCTGGTGGCACAGTGGATAAGGCAACAGCCTGTGAATCTAAAGGTGGCTGATTCGATTCCCAATCAGGACACATAACCAGGTTGCAAGCCAGGTCTCCAGCCAGGTCTATAGCTGGAGGCAGGTGAAAAAAGGCAACCATACATTGATGTCTCCCTCTCCCTCTCTGCCTCTCTCCCTTCTCCTCTATCTGAAAATAATAAATAAAATCTTATTTAAAAATCAGTTACACAAGAAATGAAGAACCAATAATTATACAATTTACAGAAAACATATATCAAAATGTCAGAGGTCCTTTGTTTTCAGTAATTAATTTTAATGTAAGTGGGTTTAAACACTCAGACCTAAAGACAGAGATTTGCAGGGTGGATAAAAATAACATAATCCAACTAAATATTATGTAAAATATACTCACTTTATACCAAAAGTTACAAATAAGTTGGAAGAAAATGATGGAAACATACATATTCTCTGCAAGTTATAACCAAGAGAGTAGAGATGGATATACTGATGTTACACAAGATGGGCTTTAGGTCAAAATTGTTACAAGGGACTGAAAAGATTATTTTATATTGATTAAAGTGTCAACTGATCAAGAAGATATAAAGCTTATAAACATGTACATACCTAACAATGCTTCAAAATATATGAAGCAGAACTTGACAAAATAGAAGAGAGAAATAAACATTTCTACAATGATCATGGCATATTGCAATAACTTCTTTACAGTAATGGGTAGAACAATGAAATAGATTATCAGTAAGGAAATAGATGACTTGAATAACACTATACAACAACTAGACCTAATAGGCATAAACAAAACTACTGAAACCAGAAAGGCAGGATAAGCAGTCTTCTCAAATATACTTGGGGCATTTTTCAGGGACATTCTCCATGATAGACTTTATGGTAGGCCATCAAATAAATCTCAACAAATTTTAAATGATTAAAATCCTAAAAATCACCTTCTCTAACAACAATCAGTTTTATTGAATGAATCTAGACATCAATATTAGAATAAACCTACAAAACTTACAAATAATACAAATTAAAGATCACACCCTTGAACCAGCAATGAGTCAAAGAAATCACAATAGAAGTTAGATAATATTTAGATACCAATGAAATAAAAATGCAACATACCATAACTTCTTGAATTCAGTGAAAGAAGTAACTACATAGAAATATATAGTATAAATAAGTTCATTAAGAAAGATAAAAGTTCTCAAACCAATAAACTAAGTTTATACCTTGAGGAACTAGAAAAAAAGAGCAAACTAAATCAAAAGCTAGAAGAGGGAATAAAATAATAAAGATTAGAACACTGAGAGAGATTTTTAAAATCAAGTTGGTTCTTTGAAAATATCAATAAAATTGATAACTCTTTAGGTAAAATGACAAGGAGAAAAAAGATAGGAAATATTTATAAATTAAAAATGGGGACATTATTACTGACCATATAAAATACAGAAAGATTATAAAATAATTCTATGAACAATTTTAAATAAACAAATTATATAATCAGATTCCTAGAAATACACAAGTTACTCACACTGAATCAATAAAATTAGAATATGAACAGACCCAAAACAACTATAGATTGAATCAGTAATCACAAACCCTACCAAAACAAAAAGCCCAGGTGATTTCTGCAGAGTATTTAAAGAATGAACATGAATCCTTCTCAAATTTCTTCCCCCAAATTTAAAAAGAGGTAACACTCTTATTTATTCTTTGAAGCCAGCATTACTCTGATATGAAAGCCAGAAAAGGACATAAGGAAAGTATAGACTTGCCCTGATTGGTGTGGCTCAGTGGCTTGAAGGCCTGTGAACCAAAAAGTTACCAGTTTGGTCCCAGCCTGAGCACACTATTGGGTTGCGGGTTGGGTTCCCCAGCTCAAGGCATGTGAGAGGCAACCAATCAGCAGCCAATCGATGTGTCTCTCACACATTGATGTTATTCTCTCTCTTTTTCTCCCTTCCTTCCCCTCTATCTAAAAAGTAAATATATTAAAATACATTGACCAAGATCCTTCATGAATATAGATGCAAAATCCTCTAAACACTTGAAAACAAGAGTCCAGCAGCATATTAAAAGGACTATATATAATGGCTAAGTGAGGTTTACCCTAGAAATGCAAGGGTGATTCAATATCTCAAAATCAATGTAATACCCTACATTAATAAAGTGAACAAAAAAAACATACATGATTATTTCATTTGATAAAAAAAGCATTTGCCAACAAAAAACTAATCAGAGAAATAAGACAAAAACAATAAAAATAAATAATAATAATAATAACAATAAAAGACAACAATAATTGGAAAAGGAAAAAAATGGAAAAGAGAATATGAAAGAAAAGAAGGAAGGAAAAAAAGAAAATAACAAATATAAAAAGAAATATAAAATTGAAATGAAGAATAGGAAAAAAGAATAAAAATAGAAAAGGTAGAAAAACAGAGAATGGGAAAGAGAACAAGAGATATGAAAGCAAAAGTTCTGTGTTGCAGGCCAATGTCAGACATTGTCCCCACCTGGCCTTCAATGAGTTTGTCAGAATGGAGCTTCTAATAGCCCAGCAAATGGAACCTCCGGAGCCCAGTGGTTGGACCTGCTTTGTGTCTCACCCTTTGAATGTGCCCACTCTAAGCTGCTGTCCCATTCTCCTTTCAGTCACAGAAATGTGCTCCGTGGAGGTTACCAGGACCTGGAAGGGGTGATCCAAACAGACTCAGGGGTGGCGCTCTCACTCTGTAGGAGACGGATTCTGGGCACTGCCTCACTTCCTCTCGCGTGGCTGCAAGGATTGAACTTGCTGGGGAGCTCTGCCCTACTTCCCGCGCATGCCTGACTCTTTATAGAAACCTTCCTTGGAGATGCAGTCACAAAAACCCAGCTCTGTATGGTTTGTTGGCACCTCTGCACTTCTTTACCACGTAGGAAAAGATTATATATTTATATTTATATATACATATACATATATATATATATACACACACATACACATATACATGTATACATGTATATGTACATGCATATGTGTGTGTATGTATGTATATGTTTATGTATGTACGTGTGCGTGATTTTTTTTTTTCTGTTCAGCCAGTGATAAAAGGGCAGAACCAAAACTGCCAACTCCACCTAGACTACAAATGGGCCAAATGTCTCACCCCCCTGCACCACCTAACCACCTAACTGAATAGAGCAGTGCCAAATTTCCAGCACAGTGTCATACTCCTTTACCTTGGTGCAGACCTAGCAATTTTGCAGGTGTGGAAAGGGTCACATTATAGCCCAAGCACTTAGTGTGGGTGAGCGTGGTCCACTTCTTCAAGCCTCACTGTTCCAGATTCCAACTGGCTCTGTGGCCAAAGTCCTTTGAGAAAACAGAAGACCCTTCAAATTCACAGCTGGATTTACAAGCAGGCTCTTTCTCTGGCCTAGAAATAGCAGGTGGTGCCTCCAGCAGTCACAGTTTGGAACAAACTTTCCAAGCTAATGTTATAACAATGAGCTTGCTACTTCTCCGCAGCTCAGTATAAACTACTTGGAAAAGTGTCTTTAGTGTTAATGATCATTCAGAGAAGAGAAGGAAGAGAGGAATAATGTTGATTTTTAAAGTTTTGTTTGTACATGAAGGAGCTTTGCTCCTGAGGTCTTCTAATGAGTTAGGCTATTATGAAAAAAAATCTATTCGGTATGTGAAAGAGAAGCAAACTGGAATTAAATATTTAATATCTATAATATGCTAACTCCCTATTCAGCATGAACTTTTAAAAAAAATCTTCTACATAGGGAATTATTTTATATATGTGTGTTGAACTCTTTATATGTATGATGTCAGTTTTGTAAAAATTCGTCTCCAGGAAATTTTTCTTACGTTATTTTTATTTTGTTTTATTTTTTTAAACATTTTATTCATTATCTTTAGAGAAAAGGGCAGGGATGGAGGAAGAAAGGGTGAGAAACATCTATGTATGGTTCACTTTCACCTGCCTCCAGCTATGAATCTTGCTGGAGACCTGGCTTGCAACCTGGTTATGTGCCCTGGCTGGGAATCAAACCAGCAACCTTTGGGTTCGCAGGCTGGTGCCTATACACTGAGCCACAAGCCAGGGCTCTTATATTATTTTTGATCCACTAGATAAATGCAGATGTTAAACAATTGCAGGCATGGATTGTGATCCCTTTGCCCCATATCATATCTCTGAAGGCAATACTTCTGGATCCTCTCTTGATTTAATCACTAGTTGTCTTGTTCTCCATAGTAATAAGTTAGCATGAAAAGCTAGACTCTCACAGAAGCATTTTAGAAAATGTCTCTTTATATTTATCTAACCCAGACTAAAACCACTTACAGGTGCTTTTTAATGTTTGAAATCTAGGGCTGATAATTCGCTTGATGGAAGAAAAAAGTAAGACAGCTGACAGGGCTCATTCTCTATCTTCTCAACTATCCCTACATCCCCTTTCCCAGAGCATAATATGCGAGAAATAAACCCTCAACAAAGTAAACGCTTGGTCCTTAGCCAGTGAGTGCACAAAGTTTTAAGTGAAGTCAGTACTTTATGTTTGGGCTGAGTTTTATGAGTTTGACACCTTGATCACAATTTAATCCCCCCCACCTTTTTTTTTTTTTTGCCATCTAGGTGGGTTCCTGGGCCCCTTATCCAGAAAATGCTGTATTAGAGCAAACCCTGTGGAATGAGTCTGAGGAACTCCTCTTTATTTGCCATTGCTTCATTTTTCTCAGCTACAAAATGTGTCTTATAATTAGTGTTTGGCTCTGCAAACGCTTGTTTGGAAATAAATAGCCAAGACCCATTTAAAAAGGATATGTGCCCTGGCCAGTGTAGCTCAAGTTGGTTGGATCCTTGTCCAAAAACCAAGAGTTCACATGTTCCATTCCTGGTTGGAGCACATGCCTGAGTTGCGTCAGGCAATCAATCAGTATTTCTTTTACATCCATGTTTTCCTCACTGCCCCCCACCTTCCTTCCTCTCTAAGCATGTGTTCAGGTGATGATTTAAAAAAAAAAATAAGTATATATGTACATTTGGAGCCCACCTAGATGGCAAAAAAAAAAAAAAAAAAAAAAGGATTAAATTGTGATCAAGGTGTCAAAGGCTCATATATACAAATGTACATATATACTGCTATCATAACTCTTATTAGTGATTACTACTTAGTGCATATGTCATAATATGTGGTAGAGGCAATTTTGAATTATCTTAATAATTTAAAATTTCAGCACAAAATAACTTCAACTCTAGAATCATCTGTTCTTTCTGCACAACATTTTGACCTAGCCTCTGGAACTCAGCAGAGCTGTGAACCTGTATTCACAACACATGGAAGCTATCTGTTAGGACTTTGTAGTGCTTTAGTTTGGGTCTTCTTCCCCAATTTAATTATTCCAAAGATATTTTCAAGGAGCCAAATTGCCTTATTTTTCTTCTAGGCTCCTTCCTACTTTGTGAGGTGCTGAGGAAACAAACTACAGCCATTTATAGCTGAAAACTATTGTTTTAATTGGCCTTCAGATTATCAAGAGTTGATAGAAAATTTAGATCTATTGATATTCACTGAGTTTTACTACAATGACACAAATCTTCTTTTGGAACGACCAATCCTTAAAGAAAAGAAATTAGCTTTCAGATTATAGAACTAAATGGAAGGGCAGCTTGGCTTAAATGAATATTTTTCCTCATTGTCTTCTAATACAATGCTTATCGAAAGCATGCATAAATGAAATAGAATTCCTTATAACTTAATGAAAATTAATGCTGAATTAAATGACAGCTCAAATAAAAATCAAAATGCTTTATATAAAATATTACAAGTATAAATATAAAGCTTTATATTCATATATTATAAAGCAGCACTATATTTTTAAATAATATGAACTACATAAATATATATTTCTAGCTAATAATAATATAATATTATGATAATAAAGATTCTGGAACCAATTCTAATGCGTGTGTGTCACCAAACAAGTCTATGAAACCACCTGGATATCTCACAGTTGAAATAAATTCTTACACTGAGTGTCCTGAGATAGCCTCATATTTCACAAGGTAATTGCTCATTTCCACAACTGGGCCCTCCACTTCAGAGGCTAATCATTAGCTCAGGTTGTTACTTCAGCTTCTGGCAGATCAGCTACAGATTGGAGGTTCTCACAACCCACTCCTTGGGTTTAATTTGCCAAAGAAGCTCTCAACACTGAAATATTTCCCTTGCTGTAATACTGGCTAGCTATAAAATGATGTAACTCAGGAACAGCCAATGGAAGAGATACACAGGGCAAGGTATGGGGAAAGAGCATGGAGCTTCCATGCCCTCTCCAGGCTCGCTCCTCTTCCCAAGTCTCCATATGTTCACATATGTACATTTGTATATATGAGCCTTTGACACCTTGATCACAATTTAATCCATTTTTTTTTTTTTTTTTTTTTGCCATCTAGGTGGGCTCCAAATGTACATATATACTTTTTTTTTTTTTTTTTTAATCATCACCTGAACACATGCTTAGAGAGGAAGGAAAAGGGGGGGGCGGTGAGGAAAACATGGATGGAAGCTCTCTAAATCCCATCCTTGTGAGTTTTCATGCAGGTTTCATTACATAGTGTGACTGATTAAACAATTGGCCACTGGTGATTGATTCAACCTCTAGCCTCACTCCTTCTTACCCTGAAGGTTGGGGGTTGGGGAGACTGAAAGTTTCATTTCTCCACCCATGTGGTTAGTTCCCCTGGTAACCATCCCCCTTCCTTAGGTGCTTTTAAAAGCCACCTTATTAAAAGGCAGTTCCATTTTTTGTTTTTTGAGGAAATTCCATACTATTTTCCACAGTGACTGCACCAGTCTGCATTCCCACCAACAATGCACTAGGATTCCTTTTTCTCTACATCCTCACCAGCACTTTTTGTTTGTTGATTTGTTAATGATGGCCATTCTGATCCAGTGATCCCACTGCTGTGGTTATATCTGAAGAATCCTGAAACACCAATTCAAAACATCCTATGCACCCCTATGTTCATAGCAGCACTATTTACAACAGCCAAGTGCTGGAAACAGCCTAAGTGCCCATCAGTAGATGAGTAGATGAGTGGATCAAAAAACTGTGGTACTTTTACACAGTGGAATATTACATAGCAGAAAGAAGGAACTCCTACCTTTTGTGATAGCATGGATGGAACTGGAGAGTATTATGCCAAGTTAAATAAGTCATGTGATCTCATTTATAATAGGAATCTAATGAAAAAAAAAAAAAAACTGAGCAAAATATAACCACAGGCATGGAAACATGTAACAGAATGAAAGTGACCAGAATGGAAGGAGGAGAAGAATAATGGGGAAAGAAGAGGAAGGGTCTAGTCAAAGAACTAGCATAAAGGACCCATGGATATGAACAACAGGGTGGAGATCGACTGTGGCAGTAGCAGTGTGGGAAAGGGCAGAGCAGGTGAGAGCAGCCAACAGGGGAATAATTGGGACAACTGTAATAGAACAATAAAATAAAATAATATATAAAAATCACCTTATTAACATAACTCCATTTCTGAGGGAAAAGGACTTGTTATGAATAACAAGACATACTTTTAATCTTTATGGCTCTGAAGAAATTTCAGGAACTGAAATTTCAGGATTTTGGCCCTGGTTGGTGTGGCTCAGTTCATTGGAACCTCCTCTTGTAAACCAAAAGGTTACAGGTTTGGTCCTTGTTTGGGGAGCTTATAAGAAGGCAAACAACTGCTGTTTCTCTTCCACTCTGTCGCCCTTTCTTCCCGTTTCTCTAAAAATCAATAAGCAGGTCCATGTGTGAGGATAAAAATGTTCTTAAGAGTTTTGGAGCTGTGAGTCAAGAACTGTGAATGAAAATCTAATACATATGAGAAATATATCCTGCTCATCTGAATGACCAAATATATATTTCTCATAAATCACATTGCAGATGATGATAACTTTTAATAGACTATTTAGACTCATAGAACTTAAAATACCTTATAAATTTTTCTTTATGACATTTGCCACTTACATTACAGGTTACATGGTAGTAAATTTTAAAATGTTTATATTTATTTCTAGTTACTTTATGGCCTTAGTACCCATAAAAGTTGTAAGTGCATAGATAAACAGTAATAAATTATGAGTACATATTAAAAATCAATAACAATTAAATTCTTTCTTAAAATATAGCATTGAACAAAGAAGAAAATTGTTTAAAATTGTGGAAACCAAAGAATTGAGTGATCTTTGATTTTCTAAATTTGGAGCAATTTCATACTAAATTGAGGTCCATATTCAATTACATTCAAAACCCTGTACAAACTAACTTTCAATCTTATTTTCTTAATAAATTTGCTTCAACCTCAATTAAGTTCACTCCCTAATAATTAATTTTTCAAAAATATGCATTAATTTTTTTAGATATCCTAGAACTTAGAATCATATATAATGAGACAGATATCTGGCCAAAGTTCTAGAGGCACAAAGAGACGGAATCTTGAAACAATTACAAAATTATGTGGATGTGCAACCATTGAAAGATGTGCAGGATATTAGGAAAGAACAGAAGATATAAAACAAAACATTATCTGTGGATATGGAGAGGCTTCAAGAAAGGGTTTTTGGAATAAGAAACCTTTCAGTGAAGCCTTTAGAGATAGGTAGGATTTAGCAGAGATATGGACTGGAAGGGCACAGCACACTAAGCCAAAAAGAATAAGGAACATGGAAATAGTAGTAGTGTGTGGTATGGGTAAAATCTTATAAGTAGTTTGGTATTGGAGAGGTATAAAGTATGAAGCAGGGAATGGTAGGAAATAAGGCTAGAAAATTAATCAGAGGTTTATGGAGCCTGAGGAAGTACATACCTACTAAGAAGGGCTCCACAAAACTTACTAGGTAAAAAAAAAAAAAAAAAAAAAAAATTAAAAACAAAGAACCAACAACAAAAACAAAGCCTAGCAGTCATTTCTGTACAGGGATCTTTCCTGCAATCCACATTACAAGAAGAAGCCTGTATTAAGTGGCCTTCCTCCTGCACTCGACAGTCGGCCTGCACTGTGTTCTTGCTACCTGAGCCAACTGTTATAAAAGAGTTACTGGTATAAGATTTCAACCTATTTACAAAGGCTTTCCCCATGCAATCTGAGTTGTGCACTTATATCCCCATCAGCATTTTCACTGACTAATCAGAAAGACTTGATCTTCTGACCAATCAGAATAGTGCTTTGTGGACCAATCAGATGTGAGAATTAGGCCCTGGATGTTGTGATTTAGTAGATTGAATGAAGTCCTGTGAAATCAAGGGTTGCCAGTTCTATTCCCAGTTAGGGCACTTGCCTGGGCTGTAGACCAGGTCCCCAGTTGGGGGTACTTGAGAGGTAACTGCACATCAAAGTTTGTCTCCTTCTCTCCCCCTTCCCCTCCCTCTTAGAAAATAAAATCTTTTAAAAATGTGTTGAAGTTCTCATTTACATAAAGGTAGACCAATCAGAGACCAAGTGCCGGGATTTCTGGCTGTATTAGTCAGCATTTTCCTGGCTGGACTAAAACACAGGAGATAAATCACCCAAGATGTGTCTCAGGAGCAGAGAGGAGCAGACCAGCACAAGGCAGAGCAGACTGGCATGGATCAGAGCAGAGCAGACTTGTCTAGCTAGTGAGCAGCCTGGCCTTTGGGATTGCCTGGTCCAAGTACTGCCTCTCCCCAGGATCACTTAACAGCTGTGCTATCACAGCCATGCTACTTCATAATTGAGCTATAATACTATTGGTTCCATGGTGCTGCTGGTCTATCATTATTGAGCTGTTTGCACTGAATAAAGTTTCCTTCCCCATAACACCCCAAACTGGGGATTCCTGTTTGTGTTGAATCTGCACCAACAACCATCAGCTGAGAGGCTAAATCATAAAAAGCACATAATATTATTTTTTATGTTGTTGGTATGCTTTGAAAGATTAAGGAACAATTTTAAGTAAAACAATTATTTTTTTTAATTTTTAGAGAGATGGGAAGGGAGAGAGGCAAAGAGGGAGAGAGACATCAATATATGGTTGCCTTTCACCTGCCTGCAGCCATGGATCTGGCAAGAGACCTGGCTTGCAACCTGGCTATGTGCCCTGGCTGGGGAATCGAACCAGTGACCTTTGGGTTCGCAGGCCGGCACCTTATCCACTGCACCACCAGCCAGGGCTCAATTATTAATTTTAAATATATTCTTTTTTTTTTTTTTAGTTTTTTTTTTTTTAATTTTATTGTTGTTGTATTACATCCATCCCTTTTTTGCTCCCCTCTGTCCCCCTCCCCAAAAATATATTCTTCTTAGTGAGCATATAATATATATCCACTGAATGAATGAATATACTTTAGTAGATTTGTAGGGAATTTAATCATTAAAAGATTGAAAACAGGAAAATTCATTAGAAAGATGATACTATACAAATGAGATCATGAAAGCTAAACTATTCCAATACTGTCATGGATGAAGGGCAGGAGATGGCTTCAAAAACATAGACTTCTGGCAAAAAGCAAACTAGATAACATTAAAAACCTGCTACTGTAAATATCAGGAAAGGTTATATATATATATATATATATATATATATATATATATATATGATAGGATAATACATTATAAGAGAATGCTATGGATGATGTTATGCCAATAAATTACATGCAATAGACTATTTCTTTTAAAAATGACTTTCCATGATTGACACACTATAAAATGGAAAAAATGAATAGACTTATAACCAATAAAGAACCTGAGCTAATAGTTCATAGTCTAATATACACATGCATGCAGATGCCAGCACACACACACCACTCCCAGATAGTTCCATTGGGGAGATCTCTAAAGGTCCTGTGAAAATAAAACAAAACACACACCCAAAATGGTGTCACTCATGCTAAAAGCCCTTGATACCAAACATAGGTTTAATACCTAGTCTAATTATAGTTTCAGCCTCTCTCAGAAACGTAATCCTAATTAACCAGTCTGGAAATTTCTGGTGAAACACCAGTAAGGTAGTCTGTCACAATAGCCCTCTCCATCCCCCTTAGAAAGTAGAGGCAATCTACATAATAAAAATACTGCCCAACTCTTCCCCCAAAGAAAAGGTGTCCAGGCCAGAAAATAATCCTACATTGTCTTTCTCTAATAGCTCTTTGTCCCATTATGCTTCCTATAAAAACCTTGATCCTTGGAGCACTCTTCTAGTATATTCAGGATGGAATGCTGCCCAGTACATGAATTGTTTAAAGCCAATTAGATCTTTAAATTTAGTTGGATAAGTTTCATTTCTTAAAACTCAATCTTACATATGTTTTCTTTTTTTTGTAATATAACTCACATGCTCTGAAATTTACCTTTTAAAGTACGGAGTCCATTAGCTTGGAGAGCAAAAGATGGCGACAGTGTAGAGAGCAGTGCTGATGGTGTTCTCGAGTACCAGAGCAGCTAGAGGACAAGATAGGGAGTGTGAGACATCTTCAGGACCCTAAGAATTGGAGCAGGCAGCATCTGGACACAGGGGAGCACAGCCCAGAGGCAGTGGAGACCAGCAGGAGAGTAAGTGAGGCGTTCCCGACCGACCAACTGGCCGGAGGGCTGAGGTCGGCTCTGGGCAGTGGCGGATCTGCCCAGAGGGGCGCGTTTGCCTGAGACCACCTCCGGCTCCCTGGCGACTAGAAGTCTGAGCAGTGAAGTGCTGGCAGCGAGGGCAAACGCCGTAGGGAACACGGAATTGAACTCCTGCAAGGGAGAGACTGTGTGAGAGACTTGCTCCGGCAACAGGAAGAGGAAGCTCCTCACTCACAGGGCTAGAGGCGGAAGAGAAGAGTTCTGCTGGGAGCCAGAGCAGGGGAGTAGGGAAGTGCACCGGCCAGGGCAGCTTGAGGGCCAAAAATGGTGCTGCTGGGCCACCAGGAAACAACAGCTTGAAGCCCCTGCTAGGGGGGAGTCCCAGACCTGCACAACCACACAGGCCCCCAGGCTCCGCAGAAACTCCAAACGGCAAGCCTGGAACTAGTAGAACTGACCTGCCCATTGCCCAAGACAAAGGCCGCATCATCCATGCCTGGGAGGGGCTCATCACAGAGGCCTCTTAAAGGACTCCTCTGAGAGCTGGTTGGCTTGGAGGATTGGCACTCTCCGGGGGGGCGGGGCAGTGTAGGCAGACCCCTGGCACTGTTGATGGACAGGGGCTGCCTCCTCCCGGAACTGGGAAGGGCCAATCATCACAGGGACCAGCTACATTGCAGGCTGCCCTCAGGGGTGCTGGGTGCTCTTCAAGGTCAGGAACCTCCGCCAGGAGTGGGAGGGGACACCCTGCAGGCTCCAGAATACTGGCAGCCCTAAAACCCAGCCAGTCTGCAGAAGGCCCAGCCTACCTGGGGGCGGACACTCAGAATCAGCCCTGACTGTGACAAACAAACGCCCTGCCACACACCAAGACTGGCTAGACTATAGACTGCAAAGTCCTGACCAAGAAAAAGAGGCAGCCTCAGGAAAGGGATTGCTGCTAATCTAAAGCACCTGAGTTATACCGAGAGCAATATGAACTACTAATCCCCAACCTGTCCTTTTCAAAAATTACTTCTCACATATTCTTAATCCCCCCTATCTCAATCCACCTAAATATCCAAGACCCACCCCCTACTCTTGAATTAAAGTCTACTTCCTCTGTGGCTACAACACATTCCCAGTCCTCAATCTAAGTATTCCTCCCTTCCCCAGCCACCTAAACCCTTTCTTTATTCTTTTCTTCCTTCCTCTTTCTTTTTTTTCCCTCCTTTCTTTTCTTTTCTTTTCTTTTCTTCTTCTTTCTTTTTTTTTCCTTTTCTTCCTGGTAAACCCCACAGCTTCTGGCTCCACCTGGACCAATCAGAGATCATAAAGGGTGAACAGACACCTAAACCCTTTCTTTATTAATATTGATTTATCTTTGTCTTGTGACTTTCTCCCCCTTTTTTTCTTCTTTCTTCCTTCTTTTCTCCCTGATAAAGCCCACTGGTCCTGGCTCCACCTGGAACAAACAGATCATAAAGGGTGAACAGACAACTAAACCCTTTCTTTATTAATATTGATTATTCTTTGTCTTGTAACTTTCTCCCTTTTTTTCTTTCTTTCTTTCTTTTTTATTTTTTCTCTGCTAAAAGCCCTCAGGTCCAGGCTCCATCTGGAACAGTCAAGGATTAGTAAGGGTGAACAGCCATCTAAACCCTTTCTTCTTATTATTATTATCATTTTTATTTCTTTTTTTTGTTTGTTTGTTTGTTTTGTTTTTTGCTTTTTTCTGCTAAAAGCCCACAGGTTCAGAATACAACCAGACAGCCCAAATAAAGGACACACCAAGAACAGCAAGTGGAAAAAATCTGGGAGATGGCAACATTGAACTCCACAAATCGCCTATCACAGATGGATGCTAAACTAAGGCCAGGAAGCAAAGCAGGTTAACCCAAGGAAAGAACAGAAATAAATAAATAAATAAAAAGCAAGCAAGAACCGACACCCAAAATGGGGAAGAAAAGAATCAGTCCATCACCAAAAGGAAAGGAAGAATCCCCAGAAAGACCACCAAAAGAAACAGAGGCACCTGAAACATCAGATAAGGAATTCAAAAGAATGATGATAGAGAAGCTCAATGAGCTCAGCCACATCAAAGAAAACTATAAACAACTCCAGGAGAACTACAAAGAACTCCAGGGAAGTTACAAGGAACTTACTGAGAACTACAACAGCATGAAAAAGGACATAGAAACTAACCATAAGTGCCAGGAGGAAATGAAGAATACAATTTCTGATTTGAAGAATACAGTAGAAGGAATCAACAGTAGGCTACAGGAAGCAGAGGACCAGATCAGTGAGTTGGAGGATAATGTAGACAAATACTCCAAGACAGTACCAGAGAATAAAAAAGGCTGAATAAGACTGAAGAGGGGTTAACAGAGCTGCAGGACAACATGAAATGTAACAACATCCATATCATAGGGATACCAGAGGGAGAAGAGAAACAAGGAGTGGAAAACCTGTTCAAAAAATTCATGATAGAAAATTTCCCTAACATGATGAGTGAAAACATTAATCAAGTTCAGGAAGCACAACTGGTCCCAATGAGGATCAACCCAAACAGACCAACACCAAGGCACATTATTATTAAAATGACTAATTTCAAAGACAGAGAATTCTAAAAGCATCAAGAGAGAAAAGACAACGTACAAAGGGGCTCCAATAAGGCTATCAAATGACTATTCAGCAGAAACAATTCAAGCCAGAAGGGAATGACAAAAAGTATTTCAAGTCATGGTAAACAAAGGCCTGCAACCAAGAATACTCTACCGAGTCAGGCTCTCATTCAAGATAGAAGGAGAAATAAGGAGCTTCCCAGACAAAAATAGACTAAAAGAATACATCTCTACCAAACCAGCATTGCAAGAAATGCTAACGGGTCTGCTC
>PVIW01006526.1:32004-85959 GCA_004026585.1 Noctilio leporinus
AAATGCACCAATCAAAAGACATAGGGTAGCCGAATGGATAAGACAACATGACCCACATATATGCTGTCTTCAAGAGACCCACCTCAGAACAAAAGATCGACACAGATTGAGAGTGAAGGGATGGAAAACTATATATCAAGCAAATGGACATGAAAAAAAAAGCTGGAGTAGCAATACTGATTTCAGATAAAATAGATTTCACAATGAAGGCCATAAAAAGAAACAAAGATGGACGTTTCATAATACTTAAGGGAACAATCCATCAAGAAGAAATAACTCTGATAAACATATACGCACCCAACATAGGCACTCCGAAATATATAAGGAAAATCTTGGAAGACTTTAAGAAAGACATAGATAGCAACACACTAATAGCAGGGGATTTTAATACCCCACTATCAATAATGGACAGATCTTCCAAACAAAAAATCCCCAGAGATGTTGTGGCATTGAACAACACTCTAGAGGAAATGGACCTAACTGATGTATACAGAGTCTTTTACCCCAAAGAAGCAAAATACACATTCTTTCCAAATGCACATGGATCATTCTCCAAGATAGACCAGATGGTATGTCACAAGACAAGCCTCCACAAATACAGGAAAATTGAAATCATACTAAGTATCTTCTCAGATCATAATGGCTTGAAAGTAGAAACCAATCTCAAGGGAAAAACCCCAAAATACTGTAACTCATGGAGACTGAATAACATGCTTTTAAGCAATGAAGGGGTCAACAATGAGATCAAAGATGAAATCAAAAAGTTCCTGGAAACAAATGACAATGAACACACAACAGCCCAAAACCTTTGGGATAAAGCAAAGGCATTTCTCAGGGGGAAATTTATAGCAATACAGGCCTTCCGAAAAAGGTTACAAGAAGTTTATAAAAACAACTTAACCACAAAGCTGCAAGAACTAGAGGAGCAACAACAAACAAACCCCAGAGCAAGTTGAAGGAAGGAAATCATCAAGATCAGAGCAGAACTAAATAACTCAGAGATTCAAACTACAATTCGAAGAATAGACAGGTCTAGGAGCTAGTTCTTTGAAAAAATAAACAAAATTGACAAGCCCTTATCCAGACTCATCAAGAAAAAGAGAGAGAGGACCCAAATAAACAGAATCAGAACTGAAAGAGGGGAAATCACAACTGATACCTCAGAAATACAAAAGATAGTAAGAAATTACTACAAACAACTATATGACAAAAATTATGACAACCTGAATGAAATGGACACATTTCTGGAAAGGTATAATTTTCCAAAACTGAACCCAGAAGAAGCAGAAAGCCTGAATAGGCCAATAACAACTCGTGAAATTAAAGAAGTAATCCAAAATCTCCCAAAGCACAAAAGCCCTGGACCAGATGGCTACACAGGTGAATTTTACCAAACATTTAAAGAAGAACTAACTCCTATCCTCCTCAAACTATACCAAAAAATTCAGGAAGAGGGAAGACTCCCAAACTCGTTCTATGAGGCCAATATTATTCTAACCCCAAAACCAGGGCAAGATACAACTAAGAAAGAAAGCTACAGGCCAATATCTCTGATGAACATAGATACTACAATTCTCAACAAAATATTGGCCAATCAGATTCAGCAGTATATTACAAAGATCATACACCATGATCAAGTGGGCTTCATCCCAGGGATGCAAGGATGGTACAACATTCATTAATCAATAAATGTAATACACCACATCAACAAATTGAAAGATAAAAACCATATGATCATATCAATAGATTCCAAAAAAGCATTTGATAAAGTGCAGCAACCATTTTTGATAAAAACCCTCAGCAAAATGGGAGTAGAGGGAGCATACCTCAACATCATAAAGGCCATCTATGAGGAACCTGAAGCCAACATCATACTTAATGGACAAAAACTGAAAGCTTTCCCTCTAAGATCAGGAAAGAGACAAGGCTGTCCATTTTCTCCACTTCTATTCAACATTGTCTTGGAAGTTCTAGCTATAGCCATCAGAGAAGAAAAAGGAATCAAAGGTATCCAAATTGGAAAGGAGGAAGTCAAACTGTCATTATTTGCACATGATATGATAGTATACATACAAAACCCAATGGGCTCCACCAAAAACTTACTCGACCTAATAAGTAAATTTAGCAAAATAGCTGGGTATAAAGTCAATATTCAGAAATCAAAAGCATTTTTGTATACCAATAATGAAACAACAGAAATAGAAGTGAAAAAACAAATCCCATTTACCATGGCAACAAGGAAAATAAAGTACCTAGGAGTAAATTTAACTAAGGAGGTAAAAGACCTGTACTCAGAAAACTACAGAACAATGAAGAAAGAAATCACAGAAGACAAAAATAAATGGAAGTATATACCATGTTCATGGATGGGAAGAATTAACATCATTAAAATGTCCATACTACCCAAAGCAATCTAGATATGCAATGCAATCTCAATTAAAATACCAATGACAGACTTCACAGAAATAGAAAAAATACTTCAAAAATTTATATGAAGCCAAAAACGCCCACGAATAGCCACCGCAATCTTGAGAAAGAAGAACAAGGTAGGAGGAATCACAATACTGGACTTCAAACCATACTACAAGGCTACTGTCATCAAAACAGCATGGTACTGGCATAAGAATAGACATATAGATCAATGGAACAGAATAGAGAGCCCAGAAATTAACCCAGGACTCTATGGTCAACTCATATTTGACAAAGTGGGAAGGAGCATCAAATGGAGTAATAACAGTCTCTTCAACAAATGGTGTTGGGAGAACTGGACAGCAACATGCAAAAAGAAAAAACAAGACCACCAACTTACACCATACATCAAAATAAACTCAAGATGGATAAAGGATTTAAACATAAGCAGTGCCACCATAAAGGTCCTGGAGAAAAATATAGGCAGTAAACTTTCAGATATCCTATGCAAAAATATGTTTACTGATACTTCACCAAGGACAAAGGAAATCAAAGAATGAATCAACAAATGGGACTATATCAAATTGAAATTTTCTGTTCAGCTAAAGAAAATATCAGCAAAATTCAAAGGGAACCAACTGCGAAAACATAATTGCCAATGATACCTCAGACAAGGGTCTGATCTACAAAATATCTAAAGAACTAATGCGACTCAACACCAGGGAGACAGACAGCCCAATTAAAAAATGGGCAAAGGACCTGAACAGACAACTCACTGAGGAAGATATACAAAAGACCCAGAGGCATATGAAAGAATGTTCAACATCACTAGTCATCAGAGATGCAAATGAAAACCACAATAAGATACCACCTCACACCTGTCAGAATGGCAATCATCAGCAAATCAAAAAACAACAAGTGTTGACGAGGATGTGGGGCAAAGGGAACCCTCATACACTGTTGGTGGGAATGTAGGCTGGTGCAGCCACTGTGGAAAACAGTATGGGGTTTTCTTAAAATACTAAAAATGGAACTGCCTTTTGATCCAGCAATTCCACTACTTGGACTATACCCAAAGAAGCCTGAAACACCAATTCATAAGAACCTATGCACACCTATGTTTATAGCAGCACTATTTACAATAGCAAGTGCTGGAAACAGCCTAAGTGCCCATCAGTGGATGATTGGATCAAAAAACTTTGGTACATTTACGCAATGGAATTCTATATAGTAGAAAGAAAGAAGGAACTTGTACCCTTTGCAACAACATGGATGGAACTGGAGAGTATTATGCTTAGTGAAATAAGCCAGTTGGTGAAGGACAAATATCATATGATCTCACCCTTTACGGGACAATAATGAGCAAAACTAACAACAAGCAAAACAGAACCAAATATATGAATACAATGAATAGGTCTGTGGTCAGGTGGAAAGGGATTGAGGGGAGGGGAGAGGCAGAGGCAAGAAAGAGGAGCAGCTTAGACAAGAACTTAGTATAAAGGAACCATGGACATAGACAACAGGTGGGATTGACTTTGGGGGGAATGGGTGAGTGGGGAGGGGGGCAGAGGGGAGCAAAAAGGGGATCGATGTAATACAACAACAATTTAAATAAATAAATAAATAAATAAATAAATAAATAAATAAAGTACGGAGTCCAGCTTTTATTAGTACACTCACAGAGTTGTGCAAGTATTACCTATATTTAATTCCAGAATATTTTATCAATGTACTCTGTATCAGTTAGCATTACTCTTCACACTCTCCTGTCCCAAGTTCCCATCATTCACTAATCTGTTTTCTCTCTATATGGATTTGCCTACTCCTGACATTTCATATGAATGAAATCATATAGTAATGGTTTTAATGGCATATTGTGACTGGTGTCTTTCAATTAAAATGTTTTCAGGATTTATACATGTTGTTTTATGCATCCATACCTCATTTCTTTTAATGATTGAATAATATTCCATTGTATGAATATACCCTTTTTCTTCCCCCACAATAACAACTTGAGGGATTCGAAGATCAATACAGAAACTCCTTTGAAGCAATTCTGCTTCTACCCTTCTACATTCTCAGGTAAGAGCCCCATGCCTCCATTAGTGAAAAAACAGATTAACAGGAAAAAACAAAAGTTTAATACCATGTATATCTGTTGTATAAATGGCAGATACCCAGGGAAACTAGTTAACTTTCTCAAATGGCCTAAGCCATCACCTTAAATACCATCTTGAACAAAAGATAAAAGGTAACATGGAAGTTGGCATAGACAGTTATGGGAGGTTATCAGGCAAAGCCCAGTAAACAAGGATATAGTAGTTATGCAAACTTAAATCCAAGGTTTATCCATTGATATATTTGTAGAGATTGAGTCATCCTTCCCTTCCTGACACAGAGAGGGAAACACACTTACAAATGGAGATTTCCCTTATTAATGTAAATGTCCCTTACAAAAGGACAACTTCTACTCCTTTTTCAGAATCTCTTTTGTGTCTGTTATTTCTTAAAATAATAAGCTAAAAATAATCCTTATGCTAAAAAGGCATTTTGGTGGTGGCATATTCTGCTTCCCTTCAGCACCAAGAATAAAGAATAAATAATTAAATTTGTAAAGTTTCCATTTATAATGGCAACCAAAAATACAGTATCTCAAAATACAACTAAAATCCTGCAAAACTTTTTTTGTAAAAATTGCAAGTACATAGTGAAAATTATAAAGTAAACTTAACTAGTGATATATTATGGTTTTTGAAGGCAAATCAACATGCTTTATATGGTAGTAATCCTTTAATCTCTAAATTCAATACAATTCCCCTCATAATCCTAAAGCTGATTTTTTTGTCATGAAAATTTACACACAGATTCTACAATTTACATGGATATACAAGACATCAAGAATATATTATTTAATTTTTTAAAAAAACAAGGGAAACATGCTATATAGTATATCAAGATATTATAAATATTGGGTAAGAAGTATATTGTTATTACAAGAATAGACATTCCTTAATAAACACAATTTGAGCATATACATATAGAAGGACATAATATATAAAATATTACAACTAAGTATTAAAAATATGGGAATTTAAATAATCTGTACTGGGACAATTAGTTGCACTTTGAAAATATATTTATCCCATATTTTACACAATAAACCAACATAAATTTCAGATTTAATAGGGACTTAAATATCAAAAATAAACTTATAAACTCCAAAACTTTTATAAAGAAAAAAATAGATTTTTGTATATAAATTACACACAAAAATCTAATTTCTTTAAAAAGAGCAATACATTTAGCTATGTTAACATTAAGCACTTTTATACAATAAATAAAATTAGAAAATTACCTCTCTATAGGGAGCATTATTTTGCAATGTGTCTATCTGACAAAGGGTTATATTAGAATTTGTGTGCCTATATTATAAATGAATGAGAAAATATAAGAATTCAAAATGAAAGAGCAACTAATGTGCACAGATAATAATGCATGTATGAAAACTATTCAATTACACTAGAAATCAGTGAAGTGTACATTAAAAGAAATGAGACAGCATTTCATACACATCAGGAAAGAGAAAGAAGTAATACCTGACAATGTCAGGTGGTGACAGGATTTGGAACAAGGAGACTCTTACCTGCTGCTAGTAGGTGTATAAATGGTACAACTATTTTGGATTAAAAGGTGATTATAGCTATTAATGATAAGGATGAGCATACATTCCAAGTAATTCCTTAGAAAAGCTCTCATTCATATATGTACTATCAACATGAAAGCTATGTAAACCTGTAGATAATTTTTAAAATAATTTATCTGAGCCAAACTGATGACAATTGCCTGGAAGCAAGAACTCCAATGTTTGGGAAAACAGTTTCTTTTATGAATATGAAATTAAAGAGGGAACATAAGGAAGATTGCATGAATATGGGAGAAACCAAGGAGGGGATCAGATTACAGGATAGTTAAGATTATGTTCTCTCTTGAGGGTGGTTGCACTTATATTCAAAGTTGTGTTAGCCTAGATGCACAAAAACAATTGGCAGGACTTGCTTAAGACAAAGATTCTAAAAAAGTATCTAGGGTTTGACTAACCACTGTGACCTGCACATTTAGGAAGTTATGGTCAGATTATCCTGTGAGGTTATTTTCCATATAACTCTTTTCCCCCCACTGTGCACATGGTGACATTTTAAGAGTAAAAATTGTAGCACTTGTAATTTTTTAAAATAATTTTAATCAAGAAAGTGGATTATGGTGTGTTTCTACAGTGGAGTACTATAAAGCAACAAAAATGAATCAAAGTTCATGGATAAATATCAAGTACGTATAAGTTTGAACAAAAGTCGTATGTGTGTATGCACTGAATCATTTTGTTTATATGAAGTTTAAGTTATGGTATATTCAGTATATATGTGTATAGATCTACATATTTGTGAATACATCACAAAAACATTTTTAGAATTCATGAAAACTAAATTAAAAATAGTGGTTATTTCTAGAGAAAGTGGAGGATGGTATTGGAGGTGTGTACATATATACATCTCTCCAAAGATTTGTTTATTTAATATAAGGATCTAAAACAAATATGACAAACATTTAAGTTGTGACAAAGCTGGTTGATAGATACACAAGTTTTTATATCATACTTTAAGGTTGTATATGCATCTTATACATTGATGCATATACAATTGGCATTGCTTAAGGGTGACAATATAACTCAACAACATTGTCAGCTTCTATCTAGAGTGACTGGGTGGTATGGTTGTGACATTAAGCAATATAGTGAATAAATAAATTAGAGCACATTTTGACATTAAGAGAATGAATTCAGTTTTGGTCATATTTTATTTGGGAAGCCTTGGATAATCTAAGAGGAGATCTCTTAGCAGGCACTTAATAAATATGCCGAAATATTGTAATGTCAGTGGAGCAATTGAAGCTAGAAACAGAGGCTTGATGTTCATAGGCTGTATGGCTTTAATGAAACCTTGTGCCTCTTTGAGAGTCATGGAGACACTGAAGCAGTTAGCATTTTGAAGGTAGAGCCATAGGCAAGTTAATTTTTAAGGAATGGATAGGGGAAATAGGTCCACAATGAAGCAGGAGAAGTGACCACCAGAGTTACTAGGAGAGCTGAGAAATAGTTGTTTCCCAGAAGTCCATGGAATGGAGAGTGCTAAGAAAAAGGAAACTCTACCTTCAATGAATAAAGATGTCCAGGACCAGACACAGTATTTTGTTGCATGTAGCAACATGGAAGTCCTACAAAGTAAGTAATAGTGTTATTTCTCTTTTAAGGATGAGGAAACTGATGACTAAAAACAGAGATAATTTACTTAATAAAATGCTTATATTAAACACAAAGTTAGAATTCAGACTCAAGTCTGAAAGCCTGCAGAGCACAAATCTCTTTATATCTGTATGTTCAACATCTGAATATAGTCACTGTTCAATATGTTGAATGGATGCATGAGTGAATGGGGACATACAGGTGATTTTGATAGTTTCATTTTTCTCTGGAGCTATATATTTAGTACATGTTGGAAAGAAAAGATTTACAAGTAACAACTATTTTCTTTGTTTGTGCAACTGGTGAATTGGCATCCATTAGTGTTTTGTGAAATACTATGTGCTGCAAATCAAAGTAATTTCTGAAAGGTATATATTAGTCTGTACTGGTTATTTACAACCTTTTCAGAATTACAATGACCTAATGTTTTTCAGAACTAGTAAAATATATAAAATGTTATTATTAAATGAATCAAAATAATCTATTTTCATCTATCTTTAAGACCTTTTGTCACTTTATTTCACATACCAAATAGCTATTGAGCCTATTTAATTATCACTGTGACTGATATGCCCCAAGACCATACTACCATTATTTCTTGCCTAGACTACTATAATAGCCACCCAATCCATCTTTCTCCACCAACCGCTGTTTCCCCTCTAATTCATCCTCCATACTGAAGCAGAATAATACTGCTGTCTGCAATGTTCTCTTCTCCTAAACATCCAATTATCTCCTGCTCATATTTCCTCTTTGAGCCCAAACATCACCTCCTCAAGGAAGCCCTTTTGATTTACCAGATCTGTTCTATGCTTTCATAGCACCTTGTACTATCCTATTTTATTTCTAGATAATCATAGATACATATGCATTTATAAGAATACAGTTTCTGTGCACCTTTTACTAACTCCCAATTGGAACATGTTGCAAAAATATAGCATAATAATAAAAGTAGAATAGTGACTTTGCCACAGGTAAGGTAGATAATATTTCAATCACCACAAAGAACCTTCTTGATGCTTTTATAACCACTCTCCCCATCTTGCCCACCTTCACCATCTCTCTAATGCTTGCCAATGTCTCCATTTGTATAAACTTATTTCAAAAAATGTTATCATAAATAGAAGCCTAAAGTATCTAACCTTATGTTGTTTTTCATTCAGTATAATTCCCTAGAGATTCATCCAAGCTGTTGTATGTATAGTTTGTTCTTTTTTTATTATTGAGTAATAGTCCAACTTCATAGCCTTTTACAATGTTTGTAAATATTAATTTGTGTTGTTGCATAATGAACAGCTGTTTCTCTTACTTGAGTGCATATTTTATTACAGTAGGCATAATTTTTCTTAGCATCCCCTTGAATCTCTTAAACCATAGTAATTTATTAAATTGCTGATTATTATATTATTAAGTCCATTGGGTACCTGGGAGAGAAATGTTATTGGCAGAAGAAGCAGAAAGTGTTGATTCTTCCCAGAATGCCTGAATATGCAAGTACTAGAGATGAATGAGTGAGAAGGAAAATATTAGTCAATGATAAGAAGGAAGTCATGAAGTATTTGCTCTACACTGCCCAATACAATAGTCATTGGCTGCATCTAGTTATTGAGTTCTTGAAATGTAAATAGTTCAAATTGAAATGTGATGCTAGTATAAAACACACACCAGATTTTGGGGATTTAGTATACAAAAGAAAATGTAAAATCAGCCAATAACAATACTTTATACTGTTTTATAATAAAGTGATATTTTGTATATATTGAGTGGAATTTATTAAAATTAATTTCCTTGTTTGTTTTAAATGTACTTATTAGAAAATATAAAATTATATAAATTGCTCACATTAAATTTCTGTTGGAGAGCACTGAAATATATCTTGTAGATCCCAGAATGTGATTTTAATCCTTTTGTCTTTTACTCTGAGATAAAGAACCATTGAAAAGAGTTGATCAAAGTGTTCAATTATCTAATTTCCACTTAAAATATCACCTGGTCTGCTCTTTTGACAATAGATTGTAAGGGCAAGGATGGAATCAGAGAGACAAGAGTTGTAGGTATCACACTAATTCATATGAGCAATGATGATGGTTTGAGTTAGTTTGGTAGTGGTGAATCTGATGAAAATGGTCAGAATCTGAAGTTATCTTGCATCTAGAACCAATAGAATTTTATGACAGATTAAATTATGTGAAGCATAAGAAAAATAAAAACTCAAAAATGACTACAAAGTTTCTGGCTTGAACAAGTGGAAGGATGAGTTAACATTAATGGACACTAGAGAAGCTGTGGGTGGAATAGATTTGAAGAAGCTCAGGAGTTTGGATTTGGGCATATTAATTTTGCAATGATTATTACACAATGAAATGGAGATATTGAAGCAATTGAATAGAAAAGTCTGAATTTGAGGAAAAAAACCTAAGCTGAAATAACATTTGGAAGTCATCAGAATATAGATGATATTTAAACTCTTTGGAAACAGGATATGATCACCAAAATAGTTAATTTAGATAGATTAAGGAAAGATCTAAGGAATGGGCCTTGAAGCCCTCCAACTTTATGAAGCTACAGGGAAAAGAAAACTTGCAAAGAAGTTGTTCCCTTTTCAAATGCATTTTATATTAAAAGTTGTTTTTGTTATTGAACTTCATTCTCTGAATTTAGGAAATATTCTCTTTGCAGCTATTGAAGCATAGTTCCTTTTTTTCTTTAATCCCTTTGGTTTTCAAAGATACCCAGTCCTTGGTAATATATTTTCATGACTAGTGACTAACTTGAAAATATGAAAAATTAATTTAAGTGGATAATAATGATTTATTCATCATCACATTAAGAAAGCACATTGACTTGACCTTTTAAATAAGGACTTCAAATTCTCCAATTCAAGGATGTGATTATGGAGAGGTATTATAGGCTTATGAAGTAAAATATTTTGTGTGCTGGGTCAATCCTATGAAATAGGCCACCAATAACAGCATGATGTAGTAAAAACAGCCCTGCACAAGGGAGTCAGGAACTCTAAATTGTATTCCTGGCTTTTCCATTCATCATCTGTCCCCATAGTTCTCCAAAGATTGTCTGAATAAAGTACCAGCTTCTGTTAATGTTTTTACTGGTTAAAAGTAGTGACAACATAGAGGACTTTCCAAAGAGCTAAATCTATTTGCTTTTAATAATTATACAAATTACTGAGAATGTTTCCTAATTGTTGCATTAAAATGGGTAATGTAGATAACAATAGGTGTAGCACGTATAATAGTAGATATCATTTAAAAGATTTTTAGTCAAACACACACCAGTTAGCAACTCCCATCTTTTATCTATTTATAAAATTTCTTATTCCATAAAGTCCATAAGTCTAAGAACCACAAACATAGTAGATAGGTCACTTCAGCTTTCTGGGCTTTGTTTATCCCTGTATACATAAAGATATAGTAAAAGTAACTATAAATGCAAGGGAGTGACACACACTAACATCAGCACAAAGCAATCACTAAGGTGGAGAAATAGATGGGTTTAGGCTTTAGCTATATCTATTCAATATATGATTTTAAAAGAAAAAATTATGAAATCAAATGTGGCAGAAATGAGTGGTGTTTTTATGGAGGTTATTGCTTCTATTTTGAATGTCATAATGGAAATAAAATTAAAATATTTATAATTAAAATTAAGTCAGAAAGAGATCCAAATCTTTTCTCTGATATTTACTAGTATTTGAACTTGAAAACTCAATTAACCATTTCACTCACTCCTCAGTTACTTTTTGGTGATGATAATCCCTGCTTTGCAGAGTTGTTGTAAATTATAATTTTCAAGGCAAGGAACAAAATCTCCCTCACTTTATTCTAACTAATAAGCCTTTTATTTTGTGGAGATAATAGCCGATGGTGAGGCCTTACTGGACTATCCATGAAGTTAATTGTTATTACAACTTGAAGATTGTTGAAGAATTAGAAGAATCCCGACCAACTTCCATGATTCAGTTATTTTGTTACATTCTAAGCAAGAATCAATTAATCTCCTACTATAAGTGTTGTTCAACTTTTCTTTCCTCCTCCCCACATTTATTCCTATTCCATGCCTCTCTTCAATCATAATTTCTGACACTTTATGTTATTTGAATAGTACTATCCCTTTGGGATTATTGTGCCTTGGCACCTACCACTAACCAATAAATTATATCATAGTGAACTTGATTTTACTGATCTCTATACTGTTTAGAAAGAGTTTCCAACCAAGCTATCTTGAAACCTCTTTGCAAATTACAGATTTGTGATGCCTGATGAGGTGCCTTTCCAATAAGCTATGATCATAAGGGCCAAGTCATATGGTATAGAACATAGCCATCTTATTGATGAAGCGTGAAAGTCTGTCCAAATGAAGAATGAAGTTATTGAAGGCTAGTTTTATATCACCTAACTTGGTCCACCTAGGTCATGTCCTAGCACAATATCTGGTACAGACAAAAACAAGAGGGTTTTCTTATGCAATCTGGAGGACTAGAAATTCACCAAGAAATGATGCTGACTAAAAGGAGCCCTCAGGCCCTGGCTGGCATGGCTCAGTGGATTGAGCACCCGCCTGTGAACCCAAGTGTTGCTGGTTCAATTCCCAGTCAGGGCATATACCCAGGTTGCAAGCCAGGTCTCCAGCCAGGTCCCCAGCTGGAGGCCGCTGAAAGGCAACCATACATTAATGTTTCTCTCTCTTTCTTCCTCCCTCTTTCCCATCCCCCCTGAAAATAATGAGTAAAATCTTAAAAAAAAAAAAAAAAGAAGAAAAGAAAAAGAAAGAAAAAAAGAGATCCTTCAAGGAGGGTGAGGAGTTAGGCAAAGCTATAAGAGGATAACAAGAGAAAAATAGAGTATCCCAGAAAGAAGGAGGAGCATGTTCAAAGATTAGAAAGCCAGAGAGAGCATAGTAGGCTTGGAGTAGCAGAGTTTCATGTAGTGTCAAGGTGAAAAAACAATCATCATGAATACTGACAAATTTAAAAGTGCAAAAATTTCAATGATTCATTTGTACTTGCAGTGGAGACAGAATTCTCTTGTGTCTGCTGTTTCTTCATATAATCAGGTCAGGATATAATTTTTATGCCAAAGAGGTATATTTTGGGGTGGCATATTCTGCTCCCCTTCATATTCAATGGGTCATAAAACTTGAAGTTTATTGAGAACCAAGAACATTCCCTACAAAATGTGCAAAATTTATATCTGTTGTGCTAAATTTTAAAACATGATAATAGTAGGCAAATAATCATTTCATATACAGATACATCTTCATTTACAATTTAATTTTGTCCTGATAAACCCATCTTAAGTTGAAAAAATATCATAGGCTGAAAATGCATTTATTCTTTAGATTCTCCGTATGAGTGAATAATATGGTGCTTTTCCTTCCCTGGCTGGCTTATTTCATTTAATGTAACATTCTCCATGTCCATTTATGCTGTTGCAATGGGTAAGATTTCCTTCCTTCTTTGATGGTGTAGTATTCTATTTTGTAAATGTACCACCACTGTTTCATTCACTCATCTATTGATGGACATTTGAGCTGCTTCCAAATCTTGAATATTATAAAAAATGCTGTAGTGAGTAAATAGACTAATATGTAGAGAACAGACTGAATGACAGCTGTCAGAGGGGAGGGGGGTTGTGAAACAGGGGCAAAAAGATAAAAGTTTGAGAAAAAAAACTCTCACAGATGCAGACAACAGTATGGTGATCATCAGAGTATCAGAGGGAAAGGGGGACTGGGGAGGTAGAAGAGGTTCAAGGAGATGAGTTGGGGTGGTGAACATACCATATAATACAAATTATGTATTCTAGAATTGTACAATTGAATCCTATATAATACTATTAACAAATCTTACCCCAATATTTTTTTTAAAAAAGAAAATTCACTTAATATGCCTAACCTACCAAACAGCAGTGCTTAGCGCAGCCTACCTGAAACATGCTCAAAACACTTACATTAGTGTACAGTTGGCCAAAACAATCCAAAGAAATAAATTCACTATATAGTATTTGTTATTTACCCTTGTGATTGTGTGGCTAACTGAAGTGGCAGCTTACTATTGCTGTCCAGCAGCACAATGGAGTATTGCTAGGCAAAAAGATCAAAGCTTGAAATTCAAAATACCATTTCTACTTAATGTATATGGCTTTCTCATGGTGATAAAGCTGACAAATCATGTCAAACCATTGCAAGTTAGAGGCCATCTGTATAGTAAAACAGGGCAGAATTTACCACCCCAAAGTACATATTTCTTCTTGACATGAGGGTTATTTTATAGGCTGATTATTTTTAAGAATTAGCAGATGCTTACTATGCTTTTCCTGGTTACCTCCCATAACTGCTCCCCTCACCCAACTGCCAACAGCTTCATTTGTCTTTAACTGGAAATGGTATTTAATTAAGGTAGTGGCTTGGACTGTTTCAGGCAGTTACCTGATTTTCCTGGGTAGCTCTCATGTATACAGGAAGTGTACATGTTATTAAACTTCTGTTTTTCCTCCTGATAATCTGTCTTTTATTGCAGGAGGTCTCAACCAAGAACTTAGAAAGGTAAAAAGAAATTAGATTTTTCTCCCCCACAGAAATAAATCTCCTTTCTTTCATAGCTGTTGGAAGAAAGACCCATCTGAATTGTTGAAATTATAAAATAGGAAAATTTTAGGATGAGTCATTTTTAAACTTTCAAGATTATAAGACTTTCCTGTATACTATTTATTGGTAACTAAATTTGAAAAATTTCCCACATAAATGTTATTATTTGATTGTTCTTACTCTCCTATATATTAGGTAATATAATATGCTTCTCTGTCTTTTTATATAAACTCTCAAATTTTCAGAGAAGGTAATAACTTTCTGGAAATCTCAAAGACAAATCATGGGAGAACTGGGTCTGGAGTCATTTTTTTTTTTTTTTTCACTCTAAATTCCTTGTATGTGTCTTAAAATTATGCCCTAGTTCTTCTTTGAGAGTAGAACATTTGGAGTTCAGGAGTATTTGCTATTTCGTTCGCTTGCTCTCCAGTAATGGGGATGACTAAACTGCTTCATTGATTGTTCATGCCACAGCTACTACTCATATGGACTATTGATGTAAATGATGCCTCTCTGACATACAGTCGTGCAGAAAAGGCACAGATTAATCAACATTTCTGTAACCAACCATTCACATTTTCAAGGCACCTAAAAGTGAGTTTAGAGCACATCTAATACAACTACTTAACTTTACACATGAGGACACCTACCCACAGGTTTTATTTCATATTTATGAGATCAGAAACCAATCTTTTTTACTTTCAATACATTGCTTTTTACACAACACGCAAGTTTTAGATACATTTTTGGTGATGGTGAAAACTGACCTACCAATAAATGAAGTACTTACACTAGTAACTTAGCAGTCTAAAGGTTAATATAATACAGTAATATAGTATACTGATATGACCTATTTAAGTATTATTATTGTCAAGAGAAATTTCCCCCTTACTGTGCTTGAATTCTTGTGGTTGGGATAATAAAAAAATTGATACAAAGCAAATTAACAGGAGAAAAGAACAGTTTAATTTCATGTACAGGAAGATCACAAAATTGATGCTCAGGGACTTAAATGCAAGCAGCTTTTACCTATTTTTGCACAAAGAACAATACATTTGTGAGGATTTTGCAGGACAAAGAAACTTAGGTTTGGGTGTTCGTTAGTTAAGAACCATAAGGAAAGTTTAAGCTTGGGTAGTAAATTTGCAAAAAAAATATAACAATGTTTGTTTGTACAGGCTTCTGAGCCCTGAATTCTCTAAATAACTCTGGTAAAAAGGATGTCTCCATCTGCAGGTATACAAGAGCACCTTTCACAAAATAGATTTATTTCCTGCATTCAGGAAGACAAAGGAGGGTTAAGGTGTTGTTCTGTGTCGGCTGCTTTTCAAGTGATTTTAATTCAAAATAACCAAAATGCCAAAATACTGTATTTTGCAGCATCGTGCCCTGGGCCCCAACATTACTATTAGTGAGACCAATTGTTCTCAAACTTTAGCATGTGTCAGAATTACCTGGAGGTCCTTTTCAAAACAGATGGTTGAGCTCTGCCCCCCAGAGTTTCTGATACACCAGGCCTGCAGTAGGACCTGAATATTTGCATTTGCACCAATAGTCAATGCTGCTGGATCAAAGACCACACTTGGAAAACTTGGTTTAGATCAAAGCCTTTTAAAGCCAACTTATCTGGCACTTAAAGCTGCGTGACCTGTGGCACATTAATCTTTGAGCCTTAGTTTTGTCATCTGTAAATTAACATGTCCCTATGCTGCAGGAGCTCATCTCCAGGCAGGTTTGCTTTTGAGTTGTGTTGAAAAACAACAGTGGAGCCCTGGAGAGGGAATTCATGCCAAGGTTTTTCTCATGGTGGTAGCCAAAAGACGGCAACCAAATAATGCAGCCATGAACAACAGGGGTTATGTATATATTTTAACCAACCAGAACTGTGAGATAGCATAACATTTGTGCACTAGGACACTCTCTTAGATAAAGGTGACCTGGAAAAATACATGGCTTTGGAGGCAGGAATCCTGGCTATGGTCACCCAGATATGACAGTACCTTATATGAATTTAGTATAACATGAAGCAATATATATAAAGAACTACATGCCTTGTGTCTAAGACACTAGATACATAATTTCCATCATTATATGTTTTATCATTATTATTGATTTTCTAAGCATTCAGATTTAGCATGCACAGAAACATTAAGTCAATCAACAGTAGTCTACTGGGGCTTCTCTGGGACTCTAATAAATGGACAATTTTATTTCTTTTTCATACAAATACTTGCAACATTTTGCTACTGAAAACATTTGAAATATTTTTTCAGTGATGTAAAAAGTTTGGACTCCCTTCTTTCCCCCCTTGAGCTCAATAAACTGTCAATTTTATCAGCAATTTAGAATCCTACTCTATCTTCAGAAGCTGATTTGAATTGTCATCAATTTGAGTTACTGGGGTTTACATTAATGTGGTGTTACTGTCTGTAATATGTTTAAGTGTTGAAGTCTTTGTTTAGGAAATAGAGTTGCATTGATTGTTTGACAAAAATATCTTCAAATGCAAATGCTTACCATTTGGAGGTAAATAATCTCTAAGACACTTGAGCAACACATAAAAGAGAAAAAGCCAACTCCTTTTAACCCTAAATGTGAGATGAGTGGTAAAAACAATTCTGTTGAATGTACTCAGGGAAGAGAAGTTTGGGTTTTTTGTTGTTGTTTATTTATTTTTTCCTGAGCTATCCTTGCTACTGTACCACTCTATATTCTGGGGCTTGCCTCCTGGCAGATTGTTTCATTATCCAGCAGTATAATTAATCTTTGTTATTAGCACCTTAAAAAGTAAACAAACAATGATTTTGTTATGTTTGACACAAGTAGTGCATTTTAATTTTGTAGGCTTGTATTATTAACTTGAAAATATCTGCAACAATTCAGATTAAAATACCACACTCAATTCTTAACAATATGAAAACACTATTTGATGTGTAGAAATATAATGGCATCTGTTATGCATACTAAATGAAACAAGCTATTTTTGCTTCATCCACATGCAGCTTTGGATTAACTAGGAAAGTTAGTATTAATTACCACTGAAAAATTAAAATGTGTCATTCAGTTTTATACTCTCCATGAAAATGCTACATGAAATTCAGTCAAAACTTCATGAATTATATTCAGTCATTTGATGAAGACCACACAAAAGAATGCATAATGGACTAGTTAAATAAGATAAATTTCAAAGCCCATAAATAGAAATAAAAGGTATTTTTTGCCATCACTCAATTTTTTAACATCTTAGGCCTACATCTTCCCTTTTGTAGTTACATTTATCCCATTTTCCTCCACTGCTCTCCCCTGGCCCACTCTCTCCCATCTTAATATGTGTATTAATCATGAGTAAACTGCATTAGTTATAACAAAAGGGATAAATATAATAAAAACTAAGATAGTTATATATGCTTCTATTCAAGATGGTCATGTTACAGATTTATTTCATGTAATTCAGGAAATCCTAACCTGTACACATATGAGAATCTTTTCAGAAAAAAATTTAATGAGTGATTTTTGAGTCTATATGCTAACTCTATTAAATCTCAGTCTTCAAGACTAAGGTCAAGAACCTATCTTTTTTCTTTCTTTACTAGTGGTTCTATTGCAATTAGCAGGTCACCAGACATTTAAGAAGCATCGTTATAATGTACATATGTTGTTGTCAAATGAGAAAACTTAAAACAGTTTAGTAATGAGTTTGATGGCTTTCATTGAACGGAAAACAAAGAATAGAGGGCGAGGGATACAATACCTCACAGTCAGTGGCTCACACTTCCTGAGGGATCTTGGAAAGAGCAAGTTCTATAGAAAATTTGGAGTGGCAATGTGGAAACAGGACACGATTGACTGGGATGCTGGGATTTCTTAATAGGGCTAGTAGACCCTATTTTCTCAGGTAAAGTTAGCTACCTAAAGCTGAATTGGAGGATTCTGATGGATGTATTTCAGATTTCTTATGTAGGTGTGTCACATAAGTGCACTCTGATATAGGCTTAGATTTGGGTTGTGCACTGTCCCACCAGAGTGTGGGACAGTCCTCTATTTTGTGGGTCTCAATATGCAAATTAACTTTATCAGTGTTTTTATTCTGAAGCCTATCTATATTGTCTTAAATGTGAATTTTAGGTTCTAAGAAAAACAGAAGAGCAGAAAGTTCATAGATGCCGACTTACTGTTTTCTAGAAATTATTATTTTTTAAAACCATACTTAATATAAATAACAAAATCAAATATACTATACATTCTTATAAAAAGAACTCTCAAAGTCTAACTTTAGCTGGCATGCTATAAAAATTTCACTTTGAACGAACACTTATTTAAAATCTAAGTTTCTGGAATGCAGGTAGAAATAATCTTGGCTTCTCCTCCAACTTTAGACCAAAACCACACTGTGATAAAAGCACAACTTGTAATCCAAATAGTGAGAGTAAGAATGCATTACCAAATAGTCTGTTACCAGCCCCGATCCTTTTAAAAATATTTTCTTTGTTTATTTTGAGAAAGAGGGGAAAGGAGGGAGAAAGAAAGGGAGAAAAACATCAGGGTGTCATTGCCTGTCATGCACCCCCAGCTGGGTACTTGACCCACAACCAGGAATGTGCCCTGACTGGGAATTGAGCCATCTACCCTTTGGTTCCAAGGCCAGTGCTCAATCCACTGAGCCATACCAGCCGGGCCCAGCCCTCATTCTATGGCAGCATTCCACTGACAGCAGGAGTACCTCCCTCACTTTTAGGCCTCTTCCAAAAAGGAGACCAAATCACCCCAAAGTTTTGAAACCAGCTTAGCTTCAGATAAAACTAAGAGGTAAAGCATTTTGACACACTTCTGGTCCCTGAGGATTATGAAATAAGAAAGTTCAGAAAAATACTATCATAGCATTATAATTAGTGGTAAACACATTGTTTCATAAATGATTTTTTAAATAACTGGCTTTTTATATGAAGACAGATAAAACTGTATTAGATTCAAACATAAGTATTAGATTAAAGGCCTAAATGAAAAGGTGGAATTATAAACTAAAAGATGAAATGAGGGATAATAACTTTGTATCTGTAATGGAGGGAAAGACCTGTCAAGCAATAACAGAGAGGACACACCATCTTAAAAAATAGATATGATTATATAAAAATTATGAATAGCAATTATGTACATGTTCTAACTTCCTTCATTTAACAAAACAGTCTGATTTGGTCATTCTAGTTTTTAGCTAAACTAACTGCTCTCAGGTACAACCCTAATTAGGCTTGGATTGAAAAAGGTAGTTCAACTGTTCTGTATAAAAATTGAAGTTGAGTACTGGAGTCAAAGGTGAATGAGCTAGTCATTAGATGGAAGGAGAAAATAAGCATGTGGAAAAGGAAGGAGGGGTAAGGGAAGGAAGAAGGGGGAGAAAAGGAGAGAATTTTAAGAACAGACATATATAGTACTCATTTTCAGATTTTATTCTGCTTGTTACAGCCCTCTGCACTCCCCTTCTTGTCCCCTGTTATGCTTCAATCTTGCTTTATAATACTACTACTACATGCAATGACTACGTGTGAATACAAAAACAATCAAGGAAGGCAGATAGTTTCATACTTGAGTTTATGTAGGGTGGAGAAAGAAAATAGCCACGAGAGCCCAGTTAGATAGAAATTAAATGTTTAACAAAAACAAAAATATGAGGCAGGAATCATTGAAAGCATCATAAGTACTCCATGACAAGAATATTTAGAAGGATGCAGGGTTTTTCACTATATGTTGAATAGGGTTTTAAGCAAATATAAGTGCATCTTACAGGGACAGGGTCCTCTCCAGCTGACAAATTCATTATATCTATACAAGTGTTCATGCACGCGAGCACAATTGGGCCAATCAGATCCTCTCCTCCTGGATTTGAACTTGGAAGTAACAAGCTTCTTGGTAAGTCTCCCAACTAGACCATATTCCCTTAACCTCCAGAGTTGTTTCATTTTTTTCCAAGTTTATATTGTAATCAAGAGTTTTTGAAATGGAAAAAATAAAATAAGTAAATAAAGGTAAATAAATGAAAAATAATTTTAACTGATATACTTGTAAAAGCTTCTTGGCTCATACTGTGTACTACAGATTGTGAGGTGAGAACTACATTTTTTATTACTAATGTTTCATTCAAATTGTTACCTTTCTATTCTCATATTGAAGTATTATTCTGCTAAGTCTGCCATCCAGTTGTATATATTTTAATCCTCCTTGTCTATGACTTTTAAAAAACTTCTGGCCACTACATAATATTTATTAAAGGTGTTAGTACCTACTTACAATTTTCTTCTGTATCCCAAACTCTGCCATCATGTTCAGTGAATTCACTGTTCATAAGTACATTAACTACCATTTTAATTTTTCATGCTACTTTTAAAAATTAATTTATTGTTGTTGTACGACATTTATCCCATTTTCCCTTACTGCTCTCCTTTTCCCCATTCTCCCCACCCCCCCTCTCACAGTCAATCAATCCCACATGTTGTCCATGTCCATGGGTCATTTATACTAGTTCCTTGACTAAACTGTTTCCCTTACATGCCTCTTTCTCCCTCTCTCCCCTCCCCTCTGCACACTGAAAGCCTATTCCTTGTTTCCATGATTCTGGTTCTATTCTGCTTGCCCTGAAACACTGATTCAGAAGAACCTATGTACCCTTATATGCATAGCAGTGCTATTTACAATAGCCAAGTGCTAGAAACATCTTAAGTGCCCATCAGTGGATAAATGGATCAAAAAACGTTGATACATTTACACAATGGAATACAACACAGCAGGAAGAGAGAAAGAACTCCTCCCTTTTGCAACAATGTGGATGGAACTGGAGAGTATTATGCTTAGTGAAATAAGCCAGTCAGTGAAAGAAAATACCATATGATCTCACCTAATACAGGAAACCAATCATGCTACTTCTGCTACTCACTTCCACATCATGAATCTTGCTATCACTCCTAACTGTCCCATTTTTTAAATAACCTTCTTGCTAATGACTTCTATTAATTCCTGTTTGCTCTCTCTCCTCCCCATTGCATATGCTCTGTGATCTCATTGAATAGGCCAGTCTCTTGGTGCTTCATTTTTCTCCCACTTTGTTAGCTGCTCATAAATGTATTTCCTTTTCTAGCCAGTGTGTTTCTCCATGACTTACCACTTCATTTTCTTACTCTTCCCCTTAATTCTCTTAAGCACTTGTCCTGATTTTGCATCTGTCCTTCAATATAATCAGCCCTCAATTAACTGAACCTTCTGCTATATCCACTGCTACACCTGAATAGTTGAAAATTTAAAGGAATCTCTGTGGATTAGTACCAATATGAATTGATGACATTCAATCACACTTTTACCATAGCTTTGGTCACTCTACTTGTCTTTGAACTATTCCCACTTATACTTCCCTTTTATTCACAACTCAAAACTTTCTCCCATACCTTACTCACAGTACAAGAGTGTGCCCATTTCATTAGCTTTTCACTCTAGATCCTTATCTTTAGCCTATAAGTATGGTTGTCTCATATCTTACAAACAGACCCGCTATATTTCTATCTTTCATCCATTTCTGGCTAAAATCCTCCTCTCTTCTTCATTCCCATAAAACATCCCTCAATCATAGGAGATCACACTTATTTCATTTTATGTGCTTATTGTCTTACTCTCAGGAACCAGTTAAAGTCATTTCATCTTTTCTTATTTTTTGACATATTTAGTTTAGTGTGTATGTACTGATTTTTTTATAGGACAATAGTTCTCAACCAAGAATATTAAACCAGAACTTCTGGTGTTGATTCCTAAATATGTGTTTTTAAAACGTAACCCAATAAATGCTAACATGCACTCCTTATGAAGAATGAACTACTTTAGATGCACTCAACATGAAGAGTAATGAGTTTTAAAGGTTGCAAAACATTTTACAAGAAAACCAAAAATTAAATAACTTTTTTGTTTTAATAGATCACACAGGGAAAAGTTAAAGAATTGAACTTATGGTAGCCTGTTGTTTCCATAACAAAGTTGGATTTATCTGAGAAACAGAGATGGTACATTATATCATTCTATCGATCCATTCACTTGGAGGCAAGGGAGGGTGGCATGAACTTTGGATTCAAATAGACCTTGATCACACCCACCCTACTCTAGCTATCTTTCCAAAAGTTATTTAACCATTCCAAGTCTGTTTTCTAATTTGTAAAATGAGATAGTAACAATATCTACCTCATTAAGCTATTATAAAAATTAAATGAAATAACATATGCAACGAATTTAGCAAAGTCTCTGGCATATTGTAATTGTTCAAAAAAGTAACTAACTACTTGTCTTGTTCATAGTACTCATATTATGCAATTGAATTCTTTGTTTCTTACATGTGCACTTCCAAAAACTACCACACTTTGTGTAGCACCTCACAGTTTAGTTAATATTCTAACTTATGTTATTACAATTTATCTTACAAAATTTACGCATATTATCCATATTCTTTAAGTTAGTAAAATATACAAGTGGGCAAGTTAGGTTACATGGAAGACATGAATATGAGATCAGATAGTAGGTTCAGGGGAATTCCATAGATTAAGAGGGAAGAGTGCAAAAAGGTGAGGATTATAAAGTAATCTATTTGAAACTACAAATTACATTGTGATTTACAACCATGATTAGTGTTGATATCTATGTGCACAATCGTTTTGTTTCTGAGTTGCCTCCAGAACCATGAACAAACTTAATGACCTAAATGGTTATCGAATTAATCTAAGTCCCTAGGTTTCTTTCTGAGATGCGTAAATATTTCTGGGACTTTCCCACAACATCAGTTATCTAATGATACAATAGTAATACCTTTATTAATATAATCAATGTCATGATATCTGTAGAATATTGATAAATGAGCATCTTACCTACATCTTTCTTTTCGTTTTATACTCAAGCTGATCTTATGTCTTTCACAAAAGTCACACTTTCAGTTCATTTGATCAGCATGGGTTTTCTTGATTTTCTTTTTTTTTTTTTTTTTTTTTTTACCAACAGGTGTTTGTTTCTACCCAGCTGAGGTACGATTACTATGGAAAGGTTGCTGGACACAGTGCTCCTAGAGGCTTTATATTTTCTTCCTCTCCCTTGAGTTTCATCCAAAACCAATTGTATTTCATCTACCTGCTGCTCTAAAAGTGACATCTGTTCAAATTTACACTCTTTATCGTGGCTGACATGTTGTTTGCATGTGTGTTTACCTCAATCCTAGTTCCAACTGCAACTTGCCGATAATTGGTGATTTCTTCTTTCAATCTATTACAGGTTGGTAGACATTGTGTTTATGTATGCAACCTGGCTTGTATTCCTTATTTTGGTTCCTTGCATTACCCGAAATTAATGCTTGGAAAGAAGCTGGAACTTACATGACAGGGAAATATAGATTAGTGAATTCAGTGGAAACCAAAATAATTTTCCTGTTTGCCACCTTTAGGTACCGGATATGATCTAGTAATTAGGAAACCTGACCTACATGAAATGCAGAAGACATACGTCAAGGAACTTACTACATACTGCCTTTAATGTGTGTGTGGCGGGGATACATAGGAAAGAATGCTTGGGATCAAGTAAGTGTCTTTTCTTTTTAAAAGATTCCTGGCAAAGGTTGAGAGTGAACAGAATAAAAATGATTTTCCATAGTAAATATGCAAAATTAATTTTAGATACCAAATTCACTGCAATTGAATCAAAGCCAATTAATTTAAGGAAATCCTTTAAAAGCCAATTAATTTTAAGGAAATCCTTTTAAATTGAATCTATTTTAAATTTTATTATATTTTCCATTACTATTTACTGCCCTTATTCTTTCTTCCACCTCCACCCTCTCTCCTCCTCTCCACAATCACCACACTATTGTCCATGTCCATGAATCTCTTTTTTTTTTTAATTAAGATGAGAAAAGATTAGACATCATTACCCCCTGTATGTTGCAGTAGTTCAAAGCAAGTTTAAGATTATATAAAAAGTAGCAGCAGGAAGACAAATTATTTAAATACTGAAAGGTGAATTAATTTTGAATACTGATTTTAAGAATATCAAAGAATGCAATATGGATTTGTTAGATCACATGGAAGACTAATTAATAACAATTAGAGCAGAAACACATGTTAAAAATACAAAAGATATAAAGAACAAATACAAATAACAGAAGGGGAACATCCAAGTAATAAAAATAGCACAGTCCGTCAGACTAGTAAAGAATAGTATTGGTGAAAAGCCAGTATAGTTAAAAATACTGATGTTATTTCCTAAGAAAATCTAAATGATGATTGAGTACCTCTTATATTGAATTTTTAATAAGTCTAGAAGATATTCTGACATTTCACTGACTTCATTAACATCTCCCAGGGAAGAATACCAGGCAAAGAAGGATGAGTGAGCAATTTTTATTTATAGTAAAATAATTCCAATTTTCTAACCAGGAAACATTTATATCCATTCTCTTCCCAGGTTCCAGATGTAAATATCTATTTCATTGGTTGTCTATGTAAAATATAAGAAGAGATGCCTTTCTGAACTATGTCATGATTATAAATGCATGAGAATCATTGTTCTTTTGATTGTGGGGATTACATAAAGAAGAGAAAAAGACTTCCTTTCAGTTTCCCATGGCTATATTATTTCTTTCTTCCATTCAGTGCCCTCCCCATGCCATATAGTCTAATTTATTTTCCCACTTATACAGTTGGGACTAGGTACTGATTATATGACAACACTTTCAGCAATGGCAGTGAACAATTATGACACTTGGAATAATTTCACTGGTGCTGGAGCATCTTTGCTGCATTTTTTTCAGGTACCACATTAGTTATTTTTTTTCTTTATTGAAGAACTTTGGGAGATAAGGGATTTCAAAACTTAGTTATCTCCAATTACTTGAGAAGTACGAAAATTAGTAGCTGAGAAGTATAAATTACATCATCTTGAAGACAGGTAGGTTAATGGATAAAGAAACCAAATTTCAACAGTGTAATGTTTATTTCAAGTATGGGTTAAGAGGAAATGAACACCTAAGATGAATACTTGTTTTGGAACAAAAATAAATAATGAATCTGATTAATTTTCATGAATTATCAAAAATTTGTATTCATTTTTATATGTTGAAAACACAAATTTTCTAACATTGTGGTAGTAAGTCAGCCACTTTCTGGTGGGGAGACAGCTAGTACATTGAAATGGTCAATGAAGGAATTTTTAATACTTTTTAAAAATTAAATTTGTTAGGTTGACATTAGTTAATAAAATTATATAGGTTCCAAGTGTACAATTCTATAATATGTCATATGTATATTACATTGTGTGTTTACCACCCCAAGTCAAATCTCCGTCCATCACCATATATTTGACCCCCTTTTCCCTTTACTACACCCAGCCTTTTTCCCTCTGGTAACCTCCATACTAATGTCTATGTCTATGAGGTTTTGTTTGTGTGTTTGTCTCATTTGTTCATTTGTTGCTTTCAGTTTTATATCTCACATGTGAATAAAATCATATGGTTTTTTACTTTCTCTGTCTGACTTATACCTTTCTTCTGTGTATCTATCTGAAAAAATTAAAACTAGTTATTTGCAACAACACATTCATCCCTATACTCATTGCAGCATTATTTATGGTGGCCAATATATGGAAACAACCAAAGCATCTTTCAATAGAGGATTGGATAAAGAAGATACAGTACATATAATATCATGGACTACTACTCAGCCACAAGAAAAGATGAAATGCTGCCATTTGTGACAACATGAATGGATCTTGAGAATATCATGCTGTGAAATAAGCCAGACAAAAATGTCAAGAACTATATGACTTAATGTTATTTTAACCTAGAAAATTGTTTTATTATTAGGGGATACAACAAGTGAAACCCTTGTTAAAGATTTGAGATTCTTCTTCATATGGATGATTAATTAAAATGTAGAAAACTGCATTGGCCACATACTATATGTAAGAGACTTAAGTGGATACCCAATGTTAGCATAGTCAAAGACCTTCCTAATTTTTCTTTTAAAAAAATTTTTTTAAAGATTTTTATTTATTATTTTTAGAGAGAATAGAAGGGAGAGAGGTTGCCTTTCACCTGCCTCCAGCTACAGAGCTGGCTGGAGACCTGGCTTGCAACCTGGTTATGTGCCCTGACTGGAAATTGAACCAGTGACTGTTGGGTTTGCAGGTTGGCACCTTACCCACTGTGCCCCCAGCCAGGGCTGCTGTGCCACTAGCCAGGGCTACTGTGCTACCAGCCAGGGCTCATTTTTTAATTAAACAAATACATATTGGTAAAAGGAAGTGTATTATCTTAGACAATGATCTCTGTTATTCAATGTTCTATCTCTGACAGTGGTCCCCAGGAAGGACTTTTTGGGGCCTTTTTTTATTTGTCTGTTTTAGAGAAAAAGCATAATGACTGCACACAATGTCAACCTAAAACTTAGAGGAGTTTTTTGAAATCACCTGTTCTTTCATTTAATAAACTATTATGGATTTTCATTCAAATATTTAAAACATGCTCGACACTTTTTTACATTTAAATATTTTTGTCTCATTAAGATGTTTTACATCTTTTTATTTTTATATTTATTTTTTATTATAATTTTCCATTATTTACTTTCTCTACCCTCTTCTACCTCCACTCACCCCCTCCTCTTACCCCTCCATCACCACACTATTGTTCATGTTCATGAGTTCTTTCTCTTTTTTCCTTGATACATTTATTTTTAGAGTAATAATTTAATAGAAAACCAGTCCAAAGAAACAGTTATAATATTTATACCAAACTCTGAATCACTGAAGCATCTGAATTGATGCTTCCCTATGTTAGATTGAGAAATTGTTCATAGAATACATGCCAAATATAATTTTCTATGTAAATATCAATTGAAATATTAAAATAACATTGCAGTGAGTCATTTGGCTATATCAGTTACTCACAAACACTACTTCACACGGGAATGTTAGATTAATTTAGATTTATCTAAATTCTAGAGCACTTTATTTTTCTGTGGTATTAGATTAGATTTTGATTTTCTCTTGAGCTGATGTGTGATAAGTGGTCTGTGTATATAGGGCTTCAGTTCTTTCTCATAAAGAAAATATTTGCATAGATGTTTAAAACTTGATTTCACACAGGCCATTGTGCAGCTTAAACTATCTTTTGATATAAGAAGGTAATATCTTTAATTTTCTTCAAGAGCAATAACTATAGATATTCTTATGTCATTTTGCTTTTCAAGCATTACTCCTTTCCTCACTTGAAAAATAATGAGGCACTTGTTGCATACTGCCGATGATGACATTCAAAGGCAAAATAATTTCATTATATTTTCTCACAAGAGTAACAAAAGACATTGAATAAATTGAAAGTGTTATCTTTTTTGAGGATTTTCCCTCTGCTTCAGAATAATGTATGCTCCAGGACTAACTATAAATTATAAATTCAACCTCTTTCCAAATATATTGACAGTATATAAAATATGGCTCATTAAGACATAGTATTGAGGTTACAATATATGTTCTATATAGATCTCAATGGCTGAAGAATAAATAATGTGGACTGTGGAAATATTTTCCTGAAATTAAAGTATTTGCATTTATTAACATTTACTTTTATGGAATTTGACACAACTTAACATATTTCTTGGAATCTTTTTCTTCAAGTTCAAAATCCTTGTCAATTAAGGGTAAGCCTAATTATACTCTTCATATTCTTTAAAATATTTAATGAATATTGCTCTTTTAATATGTAAATGTTAGGAGGATTGGGAATTTAATGTTACTTACTCAATAGTATATTTGAATTTAGAAAGTCAATTAATTTCTCATTTTTCAGGATTGCCTCTTGTTACCATTCTGCACATAAGAAAAATGTCACATTTTTGTGCATACTATGGTTTTGGTTAGAACAGCTGGAGTACATTTTAGCTTTATCTCTGAATCAAAGGAGATTCAAGAAAGTTGTCCAAGTGAGAAATTGCTTTCTAATAAGTTTGCCACTTATTTTTTAACATTAAAGTGAGTCTATCTTCCACTATACTGATAAAACTTTAATCAGAATGTAGCACTTGAACTCTCAATAGTTAACTAAACAACCATATAGCCCCAGTGTATGAAAATACAAGTTTGCTTATTCTTCCATATCATGCAAAAGAGCTTATGCTGGGCAGAATCTGAAACATTTGTTTTTGTGTTCCATTATTTGACACAGATATGACACATCATGAACTTACAATACTTTTTTCTTATTTTTTAATGAATGTTGTACAGAAAAGTATACTAATACCATCCACAAAAGTTAAGTATGTTAACACAAGACATGTTGCTATTTAACTTGTGAGACATATCCAGGGCTACATTTTTTTAAAGCTTAACAGAATGTTTAAAATGCTGGTATATGTAGTTGTGCATACACACACACACACACACACACACATACACACACATATATATATGCATACACACACATATATACATATGGTATATGTATATGTGTGTGTGTGTGTGTGTGTGTGTGTGTGTGTGTATGCTAAAATCTTATTTTACATATATTAAGAACCATTACCAGGGGAAAGTAGCATTGATAAGTGGATGAAACATTCTGAGGCTGAGGCCATTCCCTCAAGAGTAAAACCATGAATCTGTATTTGGGTCAAGCCCCAGACTATTTTCTTTATTTTTCTCTCTCAACAAATGATTTTCTTGTCCAGGTATAAAGTTCAAGTTGTTTTCCTAAGGCAATGTTCTTGGGATCAACACCTTTGAAAGATGAGCTATACTGCAATTCCAACAAAAATCTCAGCCAACCTCAAAGATCGAGCAATCCAAAACGGCAGCAAATTAGGTTGAAGCTATACTCACCTTCTCCCAGGATGAAATTGGAATTACAACTTAATTACAAAACAATCTTCTTGAAAAACCTATTGAGTACTAGCCAAAGAGAAGTGTTACAAGCAGAGATTTACAGAAGAAGCCACATCAAGACTGCTGCCATCTTTCTTGAGTGAAGCACTTCCCTCAGAGCAACATCAGCTTGTGGGAAAGCAATAACCCCACATTCTGGACTCCATTTTGCTCCACTATATGCAGTATATATATGCTCAGCTGAGGAGTACAGCCAGAAACTCTTTCAGTAATTGAGACTAACAGGAAGCCGGTAAGCAAAGACAAGCAGAGATGGACCTCGGTGAATGTTGGAACTGTGCTGATTTGACCCTGGTTCTGGGTCTGATAAAAGTTGGTGTTGGTGCACAGCTTAGTCCTTTCTGCATGCACCCAAGCCTAGAAGAGGCAGCTATAAACTATAGATGACTTGTAGCTCTAAACATCATACCAAGGGCCAGTAACAGGCAGTACCTTACATTGGTCTGCACCAGAGTCTTTGCCAAGAATCCCAGAAAAAACACACCCAGTAGCCAGCTTCAGATGACATCAGAGCAGGATCCAATATGTTTTATAGAAGCATAACAAAAGGATATCTCAGCAGGCACCAAGACCTGCTGAGGTCATTCCAATTTCTGTGGTCAGCACTTACAGACAAGCTTGCATGCCATGGTCAAGGGTGAGCCTCACAGCCAGTCTGAGGATTGATTCCATACATCAGGGCACCAATAACAATCAAGACTCAATTACAACAAAAGACCACATAACCCACACAAGGGACTTTTCTAGAGCACCTGGCTCATGTGATAATGAAGACTACACTACTGGGTCCCATAGAACATCTATTATATAAGGCCACCCCACAAAGACTGGGAGTCATAGCAGATTTATCTAATACATAAAAACAAACACAAAGAGGCAGCCAAAATAAGGAGACAAAGTAACAGGCCCAAAATTTAAAAATTGGAGAAAATATAGAAAAGGAGATACATGAAATGGAAACAAGCAAGTTATCAAATATGTAGTTTAAAAGTAATAGTTATAAGGATGCTCAACACACACAAAAAAGACTGAGAAACCATAAAAATACCAATAATAAATAAAGAATACAATACCTGAAATGAAAAATACACTGGAAATAACAGTGGGTAAGGTAAAACTGAGGATTGAATCAGAGATTTAGAAGACAAGGTAGGAAATAACACCCAAATAGAGCAGCAACAATGACAAAAGAGAACTTAATATATGAGGATAGTTTAAGGGACCTTTAGGACAGCATGAGCATAACAATATCTGCATTGTAGGGGAACCAGAAAGAAAAGAGGGAGATAGCAGAGAATCAAGACTCTATTTGAAAAAATGACAGAAAATTTCCCCAACCTGGTTTTAAAAATGATACACAAGCCCAGGAAATGCAGGTCCTCCACAATAATGACCCAAAGAGGCCCACACAAAGACACATCATAATTAAAATGGCAAAGGTTAAAGATAAAGAGAGAACCTTTAAAAATGCAAAAGATATACAAGTTCTTTATAAATTTTGGAGATAAACCCTTGTCTGAAGTGTCATTGGCAAATATGTTTTCCCAGATGGTTGATTCCTTTTTCATTTTGCTGATGTTTTCTTTAGCTGAGCAGAAACTTTTTTGTTTGGTGTAGTACCATTTGTTTATTTGTGCCTTTATTTTCCTTCCCCTGGGAGAAATATCAGTAAAAATATTGCTGCGTGGGATATCTGCCATTTTATGGTCTATGTTTTCCTCTAGGACTTTCATGGTGGCACAACTTATGTTTAAGTTTTTTATCTATCTTGAGTTTATTCTGGTATACAGTGTAAGTTGGTGGTCTAGTTTCATTTTTTGCATGTTTTTATCCAATTCTCCCAACACCATTTGTTGAAGAGGCTATTTGCACTGCATTTTATGTTCCTTCCTCCTTTGTCAAATATTAGCTGCCCATAGAGCCTTGGGTTTATTTCTGGGCTCTCTATTTGTTCAATTTATCTGTATGTTTGTTTTATTGCCAGTACCAAATTATTTTAATTGCAATGACTTTGTAATATAGTTTGTAATATAGTTTGATATCTGGTATTGTGATTCTTCCTACTTTGTTCTTTTTTCTCAAGATTGCTGAGGCTTTTTAGGGTCATTTTTGGCTCCATATAACTTTTTTAGGTATTTGTTCTAGGTCTGTGAAGTATGTCTTTTTTTTGGTATTTTAATAGGGATTGTATTGAATCTATAAATGGCTTTGGGTAGTATAAACATTTTTATGATGTTAATTATTCCCATCTATGAACATGGTATATGCTTCCATTTATTTGTATCTTCCTTAATTTCTTTCTTTGGTGTTTTGTAGTTTTGCAAGTACAAGTCTTTTATCTCCTTGGTTAAGTTTATTCCCAGGTACTTTATATTTCTTGTTGCTATAGTAAATGGATTTTTTTCCTAGTTTCTCTGTTGCTTCATTGTTGATGTATAAAAATGCCTCAATTTCTGGATATTGACTTTGTATCCAGATATTTTGCCAAATTCACTTATGTCAAGTAGTTTTTTGGTGGAGCCTATAAATTTTCTATGTACACTACCATGTCACTTGCAAACAATGAGTTTTACTTCCTCCTTTCCGATTTGGGTGCCTTTGATTCTTTTTTCTTGTCTGACTGCTGTGGCTAGAACTTCCAGAATTATGTTGAATAGAAGTGGAGAGTGTAACATCCTTGTCTTGTTCCTGATCTTAAGGAGAAGGCTTTCAGTTTTTGCCCATTGAGTATGACATTGGCTGCAGGTTTCTCGTAGATGGCCTTTACTATGTTGAGCTATGCTTCCTCTATTCCTACCTTGCTGAGCAATTTTTAACATAAATGGGTACTGTTATTTATCAAATACTGTTTCAACATCTATTGACATGATCATATGGACAATGATGAAGGGAATGACTGTGGGAGAGGGGATGGGGAGAATGGGGCAGGGAAGAGCAATGGGGGAAATGAATCAATTGCAATACAACAATAATAAATAAATTTATAAAAAGAGAAAGACAGTTGCCTACAAGGAAGATCCCATAAGCATGTCAGCTGATTTCTTAAAAGAAACACTTCAAACCAGAAGAAATTGGCATGAAATATTCAAACTGATGTAAAGCAAAGACTTAAAACCAAGACTACTTTACTCAATAAGCCTATAATTTAGAATTCAAGGATAGATAAACAGCTTCCCAGACAAGAAAAAGCTAAGGAGTTTGTTACCACCAAATCAGTGTTCCAGGGTCTGTTAGGGGAAAAAGGAGGAGGAGGAGGAAAGGGAAAGGGAGAAGATGAAATAGAACAACATAGTTAAAAGAACAAAATGGCCATAAAAGTATACCTATCAATAATTAATATAAATGTAAATGGCTAAAATACTACAACCAAAAGCAATAGAGTAGCTTAATGGATAAGGAAACAAGACCCATATGCTAGATCTGTCCCAAAAGTACTGGCCACACAAACTGTTTTAATTATATTGCCATTGGCTCAGTACTTTTGGGACAGACCTCGGATATGCCATATACAAGAGATCCATCTCAAATCAAAAGATACACAAAACCAAAATGAAAATGATAAAAATATATATATTTCATGAAAATGGAAAGGAAAAAAAGCTGAGGTAGCCATACTTATACCTGACAAAATAGACTTGCAAACCAAGATTATTGTAAGAGACAAAAGACACTATATAATGAAAAAAAGAAGTGATCCTACAAGAGAATATAACCTTGTAAACATGTATGCACCCAATATAGAACCACTTAAACATGTAAAGCAAATCTTGATGGATATAAAGGAATATATGTACAGTAATACAGCTATAGTAGAATATTTTAACACCATATAAACATCAATGTCTATATTTTCCAGACAATCTTGTAACAAAATAAATGACAGCCTTAAATGACACACTAGATTAGATGGATTTATTTGATATATTCAAACTATTGTATATAAAAATAGCAAAATACACATTCTTTTCAAGTGCACAAGGAACATTTTCTAGGATATGACATGTGTTAGGACACAAAACATGTCTCAACAAATTTAAGAAGATTGAAATCATATCAAGCACCTTCTCTGACCATAATGGTATAAAAGTAAAAATCAGTCACAAGATAAAAACTGAAAAACACACAAAGACATGGAGGCTTAATAACATGTTAATAAATAATGAATGAGCTAGCAATGATATCATGGAAGAAATCAAAAGATACCCTAAAACAAATGAAAATGAGAACACAACAACCCAAATCTCTGAGATACAGTGAAAGCAATCCTAAGAGGAAATATCATAGCATTATAGGCCTACCTCAAGAAAGAAGAAAAATCTGAAATATACAATCTCACCTTACACTTAAAGGAACTAAAAAAAGAACAACAAACAAACCCTAAAGTGAGTAGAAGGAAAGAAATAATAAAAATCAGCACAGAAATAAAGTAAGATCTAAAAAACAATGCTAAACGTCAATGAATCCAAGATCTGGTTCTTTGAAAAGATAAAACATGATTGACAAATCTTTAACCAGACTCATCAAGAAAAAAGGGAGATTTTTATTTACCCAAGTAAATAAAATAAAAAATAAAAGAAAAGGGTAAATAAAAAAGATAGAAAAGTTTGTAAGAAAATATTGTGCACAACTATATGTCAAAAAATGAAATAATCTGAAAAAATGTATAATTCCTAGAATCATACAATTTTCCAAAACTGAATCAGTTAGAATCAGACAATCTCAATACAGAAATTACAACTTAGAGCTGGCTGGTAGCACAGCAGATAAGGTACCCATCTGTGAACCCAAAGGTTGCTGGTTTGATTTCCCAGCAAGGGCACATAACCAGGTTACAAACCAGGTCTCCAGCCAGGTCTGTGGCTGGAGTCAGGTGAAAGGCAAGCATATATTGATGTCTCTCTCCCTCTCTGCCTCTCTCCCTTCCTCTGTCTCTCTGGAAATAATAAGTAAAATCTTAAAAAAAAAAAAAAAAAAGAAAGAAAGAAATTACAACTACTAAAATCGAAGCAATAAAAAATATCAAAAAAATTCTGAAGTAAAGGTTTCAAAGAAGAATTTTACTAAATATTCAAACAACTAACGCCTATCCTTTTCAAACTAGTTCAAAAGATCCAAGAGGAGGAAAAGCTCTCAAGCTCATTTTATGAGGCCAAAACAATTCTAGTTCCAAAACCAGATAAAGACACTACAAAGAAACAAAATTATAGGCCAACGTTCCTGACGAATATATATTAAATTTCTTAACAAAATATTAGCAAACCAGTTCAACAATACATTAAATAGATCACACACCATGATCAACTGAAATTTAATCTGTGTATGCAAATCTGGTACAGTACCCATAAAAGTATATGTGATATATTACATAAACAGAATAAAGAATTAAAACCAGATATCATATCAATAGATGCATAAAAAGCATTTGATCAAATCCAGCATCCAGTTATGATAAAAATATCTTAGCAAAATGGAAATAAAGGGGACATACTGCAAAGTAATAGAGGCCATATATGGGAAAAACCTACAGGCAATCTATGCAATGGGGGAAAATTCAAGTGTTTCCAATAAACTTAGGCACAAGACAGGGATGCCTGCTTTCACCGACCTTATTCAATATAGTACTAGAAGTTCTTGCCAAAACAATCAAACAAAAGAAGAAATAAAATGTACCAAAATTGGTAAGAGAAAATTAAAACCATCATTATTTGCAGATGACATAATATTGTACATAAAAAACCCTCCAGGGGAAAGAGGTTGGGGGGAGGGGAGCGGCAGAGGCAAGAAAGGGGAGCAGCTTAGACAAGAACCTAGTATAAAGGACCCATGGACATGGACAACAGGTGGGATTGACTTTGGGGGGAATGGGTGGGTGGGGAGGGGGACAGAGGGAAGCAAAAAGGGGATGGATGTAATACAACAACAATAAAATTTTTAAAAAATAAATTAAAAAAAGAAAACCCTAAGGATTCCACCAAAAAGCCTCTAGAACTAATAAATGGATTCAGCAAAATAGCAGGATAAAAAATTTATATCCAGAAATCAGTTGCATTTTCATATGCCAATAATGAGCTAACAGAAAGCAATTTCATTCACAAATGCTTCAAACATAATTAAATACCTAGGAATAAATCTAACCAAGGATGTAAAAGACCTATATTCAGAAAATTTTAAGACACCGAAGAAAGAAATTAAAGATAAAAATAAGTGGAAGCATATAACATGTTCAATGATAGGAAAACTTATCATAATTAAAATGTATATACTACCCAAAGCAATCTGTAGTTTCAACAGATTTCCCATCAGGATACCAATGGCATAATTCACAGAACTAGAACAAATATTACAAAAATTATATAGAACCACAAAATACCCAAAATAGTAACAATTTTAAACAGAAGAGTAAAGAAAAAGAATAATGCTACTTGATATCAAGCTATTCTACAAAGCCTGGTATTCAAAACAGCATGGTATTGGCATAAAAGCAAATGTATACATCAATGGAACAGAATAGAGAGCCCAAAAGGAAACCCACACCTTTACAATCAATCAATATTTGGCAAAGGAGTCAAAAACATAGAATAAGGTAAATATAGTCTATTAAGTAATGTTGTTGGGAATATTGGACAGATATGTTCAAAAAATTAAACTAGACCACTTTTTTTTACAACATACAAATTACAAAACTTAAAATGGATTAAAGATTTAAAGATTACACTGAAAACCATAAAAATTCTAGAAGAAGATAGGCAGTAAAATCTCGGACATTTCTTGTGGCAATATTTGTTTTCTGAGATACCTCCACAGGCAAGGGAAGTAAAAGAAAAATAAACAAGTAGGGCTATATCAAACAGAAAAGTTTTGCATAGCAAAGAAACCATCAACAACATTAAAATACAATCATTGAATGGGAGAACTGAGTTGCTACTATTTCTGATAAGGGTTAATAGCCTAAATTTATAAAGAACTCATACAACTCAACACTTAAAAACAAAAAGTCTAAAAAATGGGCAAAGGATCTGAATACCCACTTCACCAAAGGAGACATACAATGGCCAAATGACATATGAAAAGATGTTCAACATCACTAATCATTAGAGAAATGCAATTAAATTCATAATGACATATCATCTCACACTCAGCAGAATGACTATCATTAATAACTCAATAATCAAGTGTTGGTGAGGATGTGGAGAAAAGGGACCCCTTGTTCACTATTGGTGGGAATGTGAATTGGTCCAGCCATTGTGCAAAACAGTATGGAATCACTTTAAATATTCAAAAATGAAACTGACTTACTACCCAGAGGGTCCACATTTAGAAATTTATCTGAGTAAACCAGAAACACTAATTCAAAGATTATATGCACTCTTATGTTCATTGCAGCATTATTTATAATAGCCCAGATTTGGAAGCTGCCCAAGTGTCCCTCAGTAGATAAGTAGATAAAAAAGTTGTAGTTCATTTACACAGTAGAATACTACTTGGTTATAAAAAAACAAAAGAAATTTAACCTGTTGCATTAGTGTGGCTAGACCTGAAGAGCATCGTGCTAAATAAAGTAAGCCAGTCAGAGAAAGACAAATACATGTTTTCTTTCATATGGGGAAGCTAATGAAGAAAGTGAGCTAACAAGCAAAATAAGCAAAATAATGACAGACTCATAGACAACATGCTGACAGCCATCAGGGGATGTGGGACTGGGTACAGTGGTAGAGACTTTAGCAAAAGAAACGAGAAAGAAAACCATCTCATGGACATGGACATGGACAACAGTGTGGTGACTTTCAGGAGGAGGGGACGGAGGAAGGTAGAGAAGGATAAAAGGTGCATAAATAGTGATGAATAGAGACTTGACTTGGGGTGGCAAACACACAGTACTGTATAGAGATGTGTTGTAGAATTGTGTACCTGAAGTCTGTATAGTTTTGTTAACGAGTATCATACCAATAAAGTCAATGAAAAAGAAAAAAGGAATTTATTCCACAAACGAGTGAAAATTAGAGAACTGTTATTTTAAAAATAATGACCTGCATTTTTTCCTTTTTCTCTTTAAAGACATTTTGTACTTTGAGTTTGATATTCACACTAATAATAAATAAATCTTCAAAATACTTCAGTTCAGATAATTTTCAACTATTTTTTCTTTGTTTTCTGAAAGAGGCCAGACATATAGGTATGTGCAATCTGAGGAGCACAGCAAAACAAGGAGAAAAAGGGGACATTAGAGCATTATAAAAGATATCTTTTAGTACATTTTGTCCAGGAACAGGCCTACAGATTTTTTTGTAAAAGTTACTTAAATGTCTCACTTTATTTTTATTTTAAATAGATTTTTAAAAATTTAAAAGTTACAGCTTTACAGAAGTATCATGAGGTTGTATAGAGAGTTCCATATAATCCAAACCACTTCCATTATTATTTATATTTTATATCACTATTTTCGCATTTTTCACAATTAATGAAACAATATCGATACATTAAAGTTCATACATCAATCATATTTTCTTCCTTTTTCTTTTCCAGGATTCTGTTCAGGATACCACATTATCACACATAGTAGTTACGGATCCTGAAGCTCCTATTCTCTGTGACAATTTCTCAGCCTTTCTATCACCTTCTGACCTTAACAGTTTTGAGACTTACTAGTGAGGTGCCTTATAAAATGTCTTACAATTTGTGGGGGACCCCTGGTGCCGTTGATGAAATAAAACCATCCCAAATAGCTCATGTGTAAGGGGAAGAAGGTCTTGCCAAGGGCTCAAGGCCAAAGGCCCAGTTTTTTGTTCCCTAACATCCTTTATTGAAAAGGGTAAGCGTGGAATCATGTAGCCTGTCAATCAATGCTAAATTATGCTAATTACAGGGAAAAGACAGGGGAGGTGGAAACTGAAGGGGCAGGGAGATCTCACTCTGATCAGCATATGCATTCAAATTTTAAAAACTTCTGCAGTTGATACAACAAAGGATTAGGTGAGGTGAGAGAACAGGCCAGGCTTCATAGTAACTAAATTATTTTCCCATGACCTAGTCCCCTTCCCCCAGGGCCACTGGTTATAATATAGAAACATGTCTGTACACAGCACTCTAGTCTTCTGGTGGGGACTTACAGATTTAGCCTGGCCTTCCGGGGACTCCAAGTTTCCATGTTTTCCCAGGTGGGCCCCAACAACAATTTGTATTTGTCTGCTGTTTATTTCACAATGAAACTAGAGTTATGGGTTTTGGGGAAAAAGACCACTGAAGTACAATGTCATACTCATCACATTATATAAAAGGGCATACTACGGATTTGATTTACTACTGTTGATACCAATCTTGATCACCTTGCTGAGGTAGTTTTTATCAAGCCCTTCTACTGTCAATTAACTTTCTTTTCCAGAAAGTAATATAATGGAATCATATCTTATGTAGCTCTTTAACTTATCAAGGTGCATTTGATTTATCCATATTTTTTCATGCCTTGGTAGTTCATTTCTTTTCATCATTGAATAATATTCCCATGTATAGATGTTTTGCTTATTTGTTCATCTATTAAAGGATATCTGGTTTGTTAGCAGTTTCTTGCAATAAAGCTGCTATAAACATTTTCATGCACGTTTTTTAGACATAAGGTTTTTATTTTTATTTTTATTTGTTTGTTTTTTAAAATTTTATTGTTGTTGTATTACATCCATCCCCTTTTTGCTCCCCTCTGTCCCCCTCCCCACCCACCCATTCCCCGCAAAGTCAATCCCACCTGTTGTCCATGTCCATGGTTCCTTTATACTAGGTTCTTGTCTAAGCTGCTCCCCTTTCTTGCCTCTGCCTCCCTCCTCCCCCCCAACCTCTTTCCCCGTGACCACTGAAGGCCTATTCCTTGTATTCATATACTTGGTTCTGTTTTGCTTGTTGTTAGTTTTGTTCATTATTGTCCCGTAATGGGTGAGATCATATGATATTTGTCCTTCACTGACTGGCTTATTTCACTGAGCATAATACTCTCCAGTTCCATCCACGTTGTTGCAAAGGGTACAAGTTCCTTCTTTCTTTCTGCTATATAGAATTCCATTGTGTAAATGTACCAAAGTTTTTTGATCCACTCATCCACTGATGGGCACTTAGGCTGTTTCCAGCACTTGGCTATTGTAAATAGTGCCGCTATGAACATAGGTGTGCATAGGTTCTTATGAATTGGTGTTTCAGGTTTTTAAAATCAATTAGGTAAATGCCCAGGAATGTGATTATTAGAACATATGGTAAGACTATGTTTAGTCATATAAATATTGTCAAACTGTGTTCTGAAGTGGCTGTGCCTTTTAACTTTACCAACAGCAATAAATGAATTTATTTGTTGTTCCAAATCCTTGTCTGCAGTTTAACTATCAATGGTTTAAATTTTAGCCATTTTAATGTGTATTGATAGATCATTATTGATTTAATCTTGCAATTTCCTAATGACAACTGATACTGAATATGTTTTCCAATGCTTATTTGTCATCTATAGTTTTTGTTGATAAAGTGTATATCTTTTGCTCATTTAAAATGAGGTGTTTGTTTTCTTATTGTTGAGTTTTAAAGATTCTTTCTATTTTGGATTATTTTGGATGTCTTTAATCATACATGTGTTTTTCAGATATTTTCTCCCAGCTTGTGCCTTACATTTTCATTCTTTTTTTTTTTTTTTTACATTTTCATTCTTTTACTAGTGTTTTCCATGAACTATAAGTTTCTCATCTTAATAAAGTTCATCATCACTTTTTTCTGTATAACACTTTTGTGTTTTATATGAAAGACTCATCACCAAACCCAGGATCATATAAATTTTCCTCTATGCTTGGTTAAGTTTTATAGTTTTGCATTTTACATTAATCTCTATGACCTATTTTGGTTTAATATTTATGAAAGCTCTAACGTGAACTTATAATTTTTTGTTGTTGTTTACACACATCTAATAGTTTCAGCACTCTGTTGAAAACACTTATTTCTTCATTGAATTTTCTTTGCTCCTTTCTCAAATATCACTTAACTATATTTGTTTGGGTCTGTTCTTGGGAATAACTATTTGGTTCCATTCATCTATGTTTCTACACTTTGACTAACTATCACACTATCTGGATAACTGTACCTTTATAGCCTATCTTGAAATTAAGTAGTGAATCTTCCTGTTTTATTTTATTTCAGTATTTCATTGGTTGCTCTAGATCTTTTGGCTTTTCCTATAAATATTAGAATCAGTTTGTCAACATCTACAAAACAGCTTGATGGTATTGTGATTGCAGTATCATTAAGTGCATAGATCAAGTTGGGAAAAATTGACACAATATCAAGTCTTTTAATACGGATATCACTCCTTTAATAGATCTTTGATTTCTTTTATCAAATTGAAGGTAATTTTCCACATAGCAATCCTGAGCATATTTTGATAAATTTATACATAAGATTTTTGGTGTTTCTATTTTTTTTTTTTTAATTTTAAATTTTAGTAGTTCCATGCAGGTAAATAGGAAAGCATTGACTTCAATATCTTAATCTTGTATCCTGCCCACTCGCTATATTCACTTATTAGTTCCAGGAGATTTTTGTTGTTGTTGATTACATGGGATATTCTACATAGAAAATTACATCATCTGTGATTAAAGGTTGTTTTATTTCTTTCCAGCCTGAAAACATTTTACTTTACTCCTTTATTGTACTAGTTAGGACTTTGACTATAATGTTGAATACAAATTGTCAAAAAGAACATTATTGCCATGTTCCTAATCTTAAAAAGAAACTACTCAGTATAGTTAGTGGGCGACTTGAATGCTTTTGTCCTGTTATCAAATTGACAAGTTCCCTTCTATTGTTAATTTGCTGAGTTATTTTAAGATTGTATTTATTTTAGAGAGAGGGTAAGCGAAGGAGAAAAGGAGGGAGAGACACATCAATGTGTGGTTGCTTATTGCATGTGCCTATCTGGGGACCTGACCCACAACTCAGGCATGTGCCCTGACTGGGAATTGAACTGGTGATCCTTTGTTTTGCAGGCCAGCACTCAATCCACTGAGCCACACCAGCCAGGGTGAGGGGATTTTTGTTTTTTGTTTTTTGTTTTTTAAATCATGAATAGGTGTTGGATTTTGTCATACGCTTTTTTCTGCATCAATTGTTATAATCATATGATTAGTATTCTTTAGTTTTTAACCTAGTAGATTATATTGATTTTGAACTTGTAAGCAAACTTCACATAACTGAAATCAATCATTAAGGCATATCCTTCTCTTTATATATTGTTGGATTCATTTTTCTATATTTTGTTAGAAATTTTCTCATCTATGTTAATGGGAAATATTGGTCTATAGTTGTTTTTCTTGTAAATATTGGTCTATAGATTTCTGTTTGTTTGTTTTATTTTTAATGTGTTTTTTTGTTTTGTTTTGTTTTGGGTATTAGAGTAATTCTAGCTTCAAAGAATGAATTTGGAAATTCTCCCACACTTTCTATTTTATTTTTTTGGAAGAGGTTGTAGATAATTCATATCATATTGTATTTTAAATGGTAGAATTCAATGGTAAACTATATGAAAGTGGTCATTTTGTTTTTAAAGATTATTAATCATTTATTCAATGTTTTATAAATATAAAGCAACTTACCTAATTCTCCTTGTGTGAATTTTGGTACTTCATATCATTCAAGAAATTGGTGTGTTTCATCTAAAATATGAAATTTGTGTGTGTACAACTAGTGATAGTATTCTTTTATTATCCTTCTTAAGTCCTTGTCATCAGTAGTGGTAACTCTTCTATTTCTGACATTGTTTTTATGACTTCTACTTATTTTTTCTTTGTAATTTTTTATTGTGGAAATATGTATATATATATATATATATATATATATATATATATATATATGAGTGTGTGTGTGTGTGCACGCGCATGCATGTGTATGTATATAAACAAAATTTTCCAATATAACTTTTTTTAGTGTACCATATAGTAACATTAATTCAATTCACAGTATTCTACAACCATCACCACGATCTATTTCTGAAGCACTCCAAATGAATACTATGTAGCCACAAGCTATAATCCCTCATATCCTCCTTATCTTAGCCCCTAGTAACCACTAATCTACCTTCTGTCTATATGAATTTGTATATACTATATATTTGATATAAGAAAATCATGAATTATTTGTCCTTTTGCATTTGGTTTATTTCATTTAGCAAATGTTTTCAAGGTTAATGTATGATGTAACATGCTCCAGAATATTGCTTTTTATAGATGAATATTATTCAATTATGTAGATATGTCACAATTTGATTATTTATTTTTATGTTGTTGAACAATTGGATAATTTCCACCTTTTGGCTATTGTGAATAGGGCTGTTATGAGCATTGGTTCACAAGTTTTTCTTTGAGTTCCTATTTCAATTCTTTTGAATATATGCGCTGAAATGGAATTGCTCTCACATGATAATTCCATATTTAGCTTTATGTAAAACTGCATCTATAGTAGATGCAGCATTTTAAATTTCTACCAGCAATGCACAAAGGCTCCTATTTTTCCATATTATCACAAACACTTTTTAAAAAATTATAACCATCCTAGTAAGTGTGAAGCACTACATCATTATGCCTTTGATTTGCATTCACCTAATGACTAGTGAGTTTGAACATGGCCATAGACTAAATGTTTCTGCCTCCCCCAAAATTCATACACAAAATATCTAACCCCCAATGTGATGATATTTGAGAGTGGAGACCTATGGGAAGTGATTAGGTCATGAGAGTACAGCTGTCATGAATGGGATTAGTGCTCTTATAAAAGAGATCCCAGAAAGCTTCCTTACCTTTTATATCATGTGAGACACAGCAGAGGGACAAGTGTCTGTGGACCAGAAAGCAGGCAAGTACTAGACATTGAATTCTTTGGTGTCCTAACCTTGACTTTCCAGACTCCAGAACTGTGAGGCACCATTTATGTTGCTTAAGAGCTAACTAGTTCATAGCATTTTTAAGAAGCCTGAACTAACACAAACATTGTTTCATGCATTTCTTTCTTTTTTTTAAAGATCTGTATTTATTATTTTAAGAAAGAGGGGAAGGGAGAGAGGCAGAGAGAGAGAGAGAGGGAGAGAGAGAGGGAGAGAGACATGAGTGTATGGTTGCCTCTCACCTGCCTTTAGCCACAGACGCAACTGGAGACTTGGCCTGCAACCTGGCTTTGTGCCCTGGATGGGAATTGAACCAGTGACCTTTAGGTTCTAGACTGACACCTTATCCACTTAGCCACCAGCCAGGGCATGTTTCATACATTTCTTAACCAGTTCCATATCCCCTTTGCAAAAATAGTTATTCAAGTCATTTCCTCTTTTTTATTGGATTTCCTTTTGTTATTGAGTTATAAGGTTTTTAAATATATATTATATTCTGGATATAAAACCCCTAATATATATGGTCCAAGAAAGTATTTTTCTTTCCCTTCTTTTAAAAAATTATTACATTTGTTTTACTTTTAATTTTTACTTAAATATATTGGTTATTTAGTTTCAGGTGTACTGAATATAGAGATTCAGAATATACCTTACAATGTCATCTCCCCTCTAATTCTAGTAATCATCTGTCATCATGCAAATGTATCACAATATTATTGACTGTATTCTCCTTCATCTTTTCACCCACTCCCTTAGAGTAACAATCTCTTTGATCTCTGTTTCTTTGAATCTGCTATTTTTTTTCAATATAATTTTATTATGCTGTATTACATCTATCTCCTTTTTACTCCCCTCTGTCTCCTTTCCTACCCTTTGCACTCCCCACAAAGTCAATCCACCTTGTTGTCCATGTCCAAGGTTCTTCCATGCTAGTTCCTTGACTAACTGCTTCCCTTCTTTGTCTCCTCCTCCCAACTCTCACCTCCCCCCTACCCTCTGCCCATTGAAGGTCTGTTCATTGTATTCATGTACCTGGTTCAGTTTTGCTTATTTGTTTGTTTTGTTCATTATTGTCCAGGTAATGGGTGAGATCATATGGTATTTGTTTTTCACTGACTGGCTTATTTCACTAAGCATAATACTTTCCAGTACCATTCATGTTGTTGCAAAGAGTTGGAGTTCCTCCTTTCTTTCTGTTGTGTAGTATTCCATTGTGTAAATGTATCAAAGTTTTTTGATCCAATCATCCACTGATGGGCACTTAGGCTGTTTCCAGCACTTGGCTATTGTAAATAGCACTGGTATGAATATAGGGGTACATAGGTTCTTATGAATTGGTGTTTCAGGGTTCTTCGGGTATAATCCTAGTAGTGGAATTGCTGGATCAAAAGGCAGTTCTATTTTTAGTTTTTTTAAGAAAACTCCATACTGTTTTCCAAAGTGGCTGCACCAGCCTGCATTTCCACCAGCAGTGCACCAGAGTTCCCTTTTCCCCACATCCTCACCAACACTTGTTGTTTGTTGATTTGCTGATGATCGCCATTCTGACAGGGGTGAGGTGGTATCTTATTGTGGTTTTAATTTGGCTAGTAATGTTGAGCATTCTTTCATATGCCTCTGGGCTCTTTGTAGGTCTATCTCAGAGAGTAGTCTACTCAGAGGGAGAGTTTGCCCATTTTTAAATAGGGTTGTCTGTCTCCCTGGTGTTGAGTCACATAAGTCCTTTATATATTTTGGATATCAAACCCTTGTCTGAAGTATCACTAGCAAATATGTTTTTCCCATTCAGTTGGTTCCTTTTTCATTTTGCAGGTGTTTTCTTTAGCTGAACAGAAACTTTTCAGATTGATGTAGTCCCACTTGTTTATTTGTTCTTTTATTTCTTTTGCCCTTGGAGAAGTATCAATAAACATATATCTGGATAGGATATATAAAATTTTACTGCCTATATTTTTCTCTAGGACCTTTATGGTGGCACTGCTTATGTTTAAATCTTTTATCCATCTTTAGTTTATTCTGTATGGTGTAAGTTGGTGGTCTAGTTTTATTTTTCTGCATGTCCCTGTCCAGGTCGCCCAACACCACTTGTTGAAGAGACTGTTTTTACTCCATTTTAGGTTTCTTCCCTCTTTGTCATATATTAATTGACCATAGAGTCCTGGGTTTATTTCTGGGCTCTCTATTCTGTTCCATTGATCTATATGTCTATTCTTATGCAAGTACCAAACTGTTTTGATGACAGTTGCTTTGTAGTATAGTTTGATGTCCGGTATTGTGATTCCTCCAACCTTGTTCTTCTTTCTCAACTTTGCTGTGGCTATTTGTGGGTGTTTCTGGCTCCATATATATTTTTGAAGGATTTCTTCTATCTCCATGAAGTATGTCATTGGTGTTTTAATTGGGATTGCATTGAATCTATAGACTGCTTTGGGGGGTATGGACATTTTGATGATATTAATTTTTCCCATCCATGAACATGGTATATGCTTCCATTTAGTTGTAGCTTCCTTAATTTCTTTCTTCAGTGTTCTGTAGTTTTCTACCACCTTGGTTAAGTTTATTCCTAAGTACTTTATTTTTCTTTTTGCTATGGTAAATGGGATTTGTTTTCTATCTGCTAACTCTGATGTTTCATTATTAGTATACAAAAATGCTTTTGATTTCTGATTATTGACTTTATATCCAGCTATTTTGCTAAATTTGCTTATTAGATCGACTAAGTTTTTGGTGGAGTCTATTGGGTTTTGTATGTACACTATCATGTCATCTGCAAATAATGATAATTTGACTTCCTTCTTTCCAATTTGGATACCTTTGATTCCTTTTTCTTCTCTGATAGCTATGGCTAGAACTTCCAAAACAATGTTGAACAGAAGTGGAGAAAGTGGACAGCCTTGTCTTGTTCCTCATCTTAGGGGGAAAGCTTTTAGTTTTTGCCCACTGAGTATGATGTTGGCTTCATGTTTCTCATACATGGCTTTCATTATGTTGAGGTGTGCTTCCTCTATTCCCATTTTGCTGAGAGTTTTTATCATAAATTGTTGCTGTACTTTACCAAATGCTTTTTCAGCATCTATTAATATGATCATATGGTTTTTGCCTTTCATTTTGTTGATGTGGTGTATTACATTTATTGATTTGTGAATGTTGTACAATCCCTGCATCCTCGGGATGAAACCTACTTGATCATAGTGTATGATCTTCTAAATGTATTTCTGGATCTGGTTGCCCAATATTTTGTTGAGAATCTTAGCATCTATGTTCATCAGAGACATTGGTCTATAGTTTTCTTTCTTAGTTGTGTCTTGATCGGGTTTGGGGATTAGAATAATATTGGTCTCCTAGGAAGAGTTTGGGAGTCTTCCCCCTTGTTGGATTTATTGGAATAGGTTGAGGATAGGAGTTAGTCCTTCTTTAAATGTTTGGTAGAATTCACCTTTTTAGCCATCTGGTCTGGGGCTCTTGGGCTTTGGGAGATTTTTTATTACTTCTTCAATTTCACTAGTTGTTATTGGCCTATTCAAGATTTCTCCTTCTTCTGGATTCAGTTTTGGTATATTATACATTTCCAGAAATGTGTCCATTTCACCCAGGTTGTCATATTTCTTGTCATAGAGTTGTTTATAGTAATTTCTTACAATCCTTTGTATTTCTGAAGTACCAGTTGTGATTTCTCCTATGTCATTTCTAATTCTGTTTATTTGGGTCCTCTCTCTCTTTTTCTTGATGAGTCTGGTTAAAGGCTTGTTCATTTTGTTTAATTTTTCAAAGAACCAGCCCCTGGATTTATTGATTCTTTGAATTGTAGTTTTAGTCTCTAAGTTATTTAATTCTACTCTGATCTTCATGATTTCCTTCATTCTACTTGCTCTGGGCTTTGTTTGTTGTTGCTCCTCTAGTTCTTGCAGCTTTATGGTTAGGTTGTTTATATAAGCTTCTTCTGTCCTTTTCAGGTAGGCCAGAATTGCTATGAATTTCCCTCTGAAGACTGCCTTTGCTGTGTCCCATAGGTTTTGGGCTGTTGTGTGTTCATTGTCATTTGTTTCCAGGAACTTTTTGATTTCATCTTTGACCTCAATGTTAACCCATTCATTACTTAAAAGCATGTTATTCAGTCTCTATGAGTTCGAGCATTTTTTTTTTTTCCCTTGAGATTGGTTTTTACTTAAAATCCATTATGATGTGAGAAGATGCTTGGTATGATTTCAATTTTCCTGTATTTGTGGCGGCTTATCTTGTGACCTACCACATGGTTTATCTTTGAGAATGTTCCGTTCTTTGAAAAGAATGTGTATTTTGTTTCTTTGGGGTGAATGGTTCTGTATATATCAGGTCCATTTCCTCTAGAGTGTTGTTCAATGCCACAATATCCTTGGTGTTTTTTCTGTTTGGAAGATCTGTCTATTGTTGATAGTGGGGTATTAAAATCTCCCACTATTAGTGTGCTGCTCTCTATATCCTTCTTGAAGTCATCCAAGATTTTCCTTATATATTTGGGAGTTCCTATGTTGGTTGCATATATGTTTACCAGAGTTATATTTTCTTGTTGAATTGTTCCCTTAAGTATTATGAAATGTCCTTCTTATCTCTTTTTATGGTCTTCATCATAAAATCTATTTGTCTGAAATGAGTATTGCTACTCCAGCCTTTTCTTCATGTCCATTTGCTTGATAAATATTTTTCCATCCCTTCACTCTCAATCTGTGTCGATCTTTTGTTCTGAGGTGGGTCTCTTGAAGACAGCATACATGTGGGTCTTGTTTTCTTATCCATTCAGCTACGTTATGTCTTTTGACTGGTGCATTTAATCTATTTACATTTAGTCTTCTCTTGTCTGGGAAACTCCTTCTTTCTCCTTCTATTTTGAACAGAAACTTTGCTGGGTAAAGTATTCTTGGTTGCATGACTTTGTTTCCCATTACTTGGAATATTTTTTGCCATTCCCTTCTGGCCTATATTGTTTCTGTTGAATAATCATTTGATAACCTTATCAGAACCCCTTCATATGTTATTTGCTGTTTCTCTCTTGATGCTTTTAGGATTCTCTCCAGGTCTTTGAAATTTGCCATTTTAATTATAATGTGTCTTGGAGTGGGTCTGTTTGGATTCATCTTCATTGGGATCCTCTGTGCTTCCTGAACTTGAGTAACATTTTCACTCATCATGTTAGGGAACTTTTTTATCATTACTTTTTTTAACAGGTTTTCCATTTCTTGTTTCTCTTCTCCTTCTGGTATCCTTATGATATTGATTTTATTGCAGTTCATGTTGTCCTGCAGTTCTCTTAAAATCTCTTTGTTCTTGTTCAGCATTTTTTTCATTCTGTTGCACTGTCTTGGAATATATTTCTAGGTTGGCCTCCAGCTCACTGATCCAATCCTCTGTTTCCTCTAGCTTGCTGTTGATTCCTTTTACTGTATTCTTCAATTCAGAAATTATATTCTCCATTTCTTCCTGGCTCTTACTGATAGGTTCTATGTCCTTTTTAATGCTGGTGTAGTTCTCAGTAAGTTCCTTGAAGCTTCCATGGAGTTCTTCATAGTTCCCCTGGAGTTGTTTATAGTTTCCTTTGAGCTGGCTGAGCTCTTTGAGCTTCTCTATCATCATTATTTTGAATTCCATATCTGATAGTTTGCTGGCCTCTGTTTTATTCATTTATCTTTCTGGGGGTTCCTCCTTTCCTTTTAGTGATGGACCGGTTCTTTTCCTCCCCATTTTTAGGTTCCATTGTAATCCAATCAAACTTTGATAAGTTGCCAGACTAAGGAACTGCTATGCTGGAAGGATTGATTTAGTTGTAATCCTAACAATCAGTGATCTGCCACCAGGCTCAGATTCTGCTTGGGGTGACAGACTGATTGAGGTATAAATCAATAAATCAGCTACCAAGCTCAGTTCCTGCTGGGCTACACAGAGAGGTTCAATTGTAATCCAATGGATCAGCAACTGCTATGCTGGAAAGATTGATTTAGTTATAATCCTAACAATCAGTGATCCACCACCAGGCTCAGATGCTGCTTGGGGTGACAGACTGATTCAGGTATAAATCAATAAATCAGCTACCAAGCTCAGTTCCTGCTGGGCTACACAGAGAGGTTCAATTGTAATCCAATGGATCAGCCACCAGCTCAGGTGCAGCCTGGTGGGACAGATTCAGATGTAAATCAATGAATCTGTGATCAGCTGCCAGGCTCAGGAGCTGCTGGGCTAGACAGCAAGGTTCAATTGTAATCCAATGAATCTGTGATTAGTCACCAGACTCAGGTGGTGCTGGGCTCGACTGAAAGATTCTGTTATAATACAACAAATCTGTGATCAGTTGCCAGAGTAAGGAGCCACTGGGCTAGACTGAAAGATTCAATTGTAATTTAATGAGTTTGTGATCAGCCACCAGGCCCAGGAGCCACTGTGTTGGACAAACCAACTCAGTTTTGAACCAGCGAATCCACGATCAGCCACCAGGCTCAGTTGCCACTGTGTGGGACTGTCTGTCTGACCCAGCCGCAAGTCAGAGAGTTTGTAATCAGTCACCAGGCCCAGGCACTGCTGGGCAAGAGATATCTCTTCAGGTGCCAACTATCGTATCTACGCTCAGACAGAGCAGGGTGGGAGAGGTTTATTTAGATGTAAATCAGAGAACTGTGATCAGGCGCCAGGCTCAGGCACCACTGGGTGGGGCAGGTTGTTTCCAGTGGGTGGGGCTATGAGGACCTTGGTGCAGAAGCTGCTGGCCCAGCGCAATCCGCCCGAATTGTGGGCGATGAGTCAGCACAGGTGTCCCCACAGCCGCTTCCCCACTTCTCTCCTCCTAGCCACCACTACAAATTCTCCCCATGAGTTTCCAGTCCTCTCTGCCCTCCCTCTGCTGGAGCCCAGGGTAGGTGGGTGCCAATGTATTGTCGCTGTGGTCACCCTAATAGTTGTCTGTCTCCAGTGTTGTCTCAGGCCTGTAAACTCCACGGCTTTCCACCCTTCTCAGCTGGATGCTGCTCTGCTCTCCACTATGTTGCTATAGCTGGGACACCCAGCATGGGGCCAGACCCCCTTTCTTAGGCCAAGCCCCCAGCTCTGTCCCTTTGATTGCTGCTTCCAGTGGGGGCTCAGCCATCTCTCCCATGTTTCCGCGATTCCTACCAGTCACATTGTGATGAAGTGTCCTCTTCTGTTCTGTTTGTGATTATAGGGCTTCTTTCCAGCTGGTATTCTGTTGGTAATTCCAGCTGACTTTTCTCCAAAAAAGTACTTCCAGTTGCAACCTGGGAGGAGATTGGTGTAGCTCCTCTTACTCCTCTGCCATCATGCTGGAACTCCTGAATCTGTTTTTTTGTTGTTGTTGCTATTAATTTGTTCTATTTTGTTTATATTTCACATATAAGTGAAACCGTATCGTATTTGCCTTTCTCTGCCTGACTTATTTCACTTAACGTAACACACTCTAGACCTGTCCATGTTGCTACAAATGGCAAAATTTCATTTTCTTTATTGGTATATAATATTCTACTGTGTATGCAACACATCTTATTATTAAATGACAATTTCTCATATTATAGGATTTTAGTTTGGTAGAGTTACTTTTTTTACATTTTAAATATTTTATTCAGTTCTCTTTCTGTCAGCATGGTTTCTGACAAGTCTGCTCCAATTCTCATCTTTGTTCCTCCATATATATTTTTACCTCCAAATTTTTGCAAAATTTTGTCCCTCTTCAGATTCTGCATTTGGAATATGATAAGTCTAAGTGAGTTTTTGTTTTATTTGGTATTTAGTCTCCTTACTGTTATTTGACTTTTTGAGGTCTGTAGTTTAATTTTTGTGTTTTTTTCCCAAAGATTTTATTTATTATTTTTAGAGCAAACAGAAGGGAGAGAGGCAGAGAGGGAGAGAGACATTAATGTATGGTTGCCTTTCATCTGCCTCCAGCTATGGACCTGGAAGGAAACCTGGCTTACAACCTGGTTATGTGCCCTGGTTGGGAATCGAACCAGTGACCTTTGGGTTAGCAGGCTGGCACCTATCCACTGAGCTACCAACCAGAGCTTAATTTTCTATCATTAATTTTAGAATGTTTTAAACTATTTTTTCAAATACTTTTTTTGGGACATGGCATTTATTACTCAAATACTAATTATGTTATTTTCTTTCTTCTCCTTTTATTTCAATTAAATATATTACATATTTCAAAGTTGTCCCTAAAGTCTGAGATGTTCCAATTTTTTAAATTTAATTTTATTCCTTTTACTGTTTGCATTTCAGTTTGGGAAGTTTCTATAAGTCTGTCCCCAAGGTCACCAATTCTTTGCTTGGCTGTACTGAGTTTACTGGTGAACCCATCCAAGCATTTTGTTTTTATACTTCTAGTATTGTTTTCTAAAATTTTCTCTTTATTATGTACCTTCTCTTATATTACCCATCTGTTCTTGGTAATTGGCTCCTTTTTCCACTAGAGCTCTTAACAAAGTACATATAGACATTTTTAATTCCATTCTGATAATTTCAACATATCTGTAAAGCTGAATCTAGTTCTAACCCTTGATTTATCTCTTCAGTCTGTGTTTTGCCTTGCCTCTTGATTTGCTTGTAACATTTTTTTAAAAGTTGGGCATTGTGAATTGGGTAAAAAGGCTTTCAGTGTGAGGATTTATGTTAAACTGGAAAAAGGTTTGTTTGATATGTGTTGTAGCTATAGGTGCAAGACACTTCAAATTCATTTGATATCATTGTTTATTTCTCCCCTCTAACTTTGAGTTTTCCCAACTACCTCTCAGAGAACATGTAGTTTGGGGCTCTTTCAACTATAATTCACCAGTATTATACCTGAGTTCTGTTGGTGTGTGGTAGAGTGCAGTTACCTCTGTCAGTTTATTTTAAATCTATAAATGAGAATAATAATCCTGCTACCTGATAGAGTTCTTGTGAGAATTAAATGAGAAATATGTGCAGTGTACGTTAAACAGTACCTGGCTCAGTGAAAGGTCTCAAGTGTTACTTGGTGTTATTACTATTATCATCATAATCATTACTATTTGTATGGTGGAAACACTGCATATGATAATACATGGCAAAAAGCCTCTTTTGCCATATTAAGAAATAGCTTTTTGCAGTTTACAATTATTTTTGGCAAAGAACAATTTTGGATATTTTCTGATTATGTGTATGATGTGTGATTACATCAATTATTGTACTGTATAAACTATATTTGGTCAAATTTACTCTTCTTTCTTAACTGTCTTTCTCAGTTAATTATTCCTTTCTTTATTCCGTCTTTTATTACTTATCTGTCAAGTATTTGTTGGCTTTCTAGCATGGGCCAGCATTAAGTCAGACACTGCTAAGTCCTGTGAGTATAGTTAATAAAGTATGAGTCCCATCTCTGTGAAGTTCATATCAGAGCAGAAGGTTAGATCAGGAGACAAAAAGGAAGGATATAATACCATAAATACTACCAAAGGCACTTGTAAAGTGCTTCAGGGATATACTTAAAGGACAACTGATAATGCTTAGGCTACTTCAGAAAAATCTTCCCAGAGCATGAGGTAAATGGGAACAGCAAGGGGTATGAAAGACTATGGTTTTATTTTTATTTGTGTCTGTGTGTGTGTGTGTGTGTGTGCACGCACATATATGTTTGCCTCAGAAATAGAAGTTAATATGGCTGAATTACATAGTTGGGATATTGAAATGTAGAAATATTTAGGAGACTGGATGACCATTGTCCCTGAATGCAAGTAAAATTCAGTCACAGTGTACTATATATGTTATGCTAAGAAATGTATATTTTATCTTATAGATTATAGACAGCCATAAAAAGGTTTTATGGGCATGCTCTCCCTCTTGGAGCTGGTGCCTTTTCCCTCCTGTTCTGCTCCCCCCACACCCACCCCGCCTGGGGACCCTAACTTTACCCTCCTCTCTCCAAAGCTCCAAGGGCATTTCATTTTGCTTCTGTAACTTACTTCCTGAGCTCATTTCTTCTACTGCTCACTTCTTCTACCTTTGTGACTTTTTAAATAAACTTTCTCTTATAGTTTGAAAAAAAATTTAGGTCAGATTTGGTTTATGAGGTCTGGCTTACTTACCTTGGCTATAAAATAAGATGATCTGATCCATATTTAAAAAAAACAATTTTAGTTTATTTATAAATAATAAAAGCCCATTACATGTTCCATGATATGGTTTTATAAAAACAATTAAAATTTTAATATCAAAAAATGGATAAGAAGAGTTTCATTGTTTTGCATGTTTTTTTGGAAACTATTTATTAACTCCTTAAAAACCAGGATTCCATTTTAGAGACAGCTAAAATGTCCTCAATAAACAAAATCAGTAATGATCAAGAATTGCTGCCTTAAGGGAACCCTCATACACTGTTGGTGGGAATGCAGGCTGGTGCAGCCACTGTGGAAAACAGTATGGGGTTTCCTTAAAAAACTAAAAATGGAACTGCCTTTTGATCCAGCTATTCCACTACTTGGACTATACCCAAAGAATCCTGAGACACCAATTCATAAGAACCTATGCACACCTATGTTCATAGCGGCACTATTTACAATAGCCAGGTGCTGGAAACAGCCTAAGTGCCCATCATTGGATGATTGGATCAAAAAACTTTGGTACATTTACACAATGGAATTCTATATGGCAGAAAGAAAGAAGGAACTTGTACCCTTTGCAACAACATGGATGGAACTGGAGAGTATTATGCTTAGTGAAATAAGCCAGTCAGTGAAGGACAGGTATCATACGATATCACCCATTACAGGACAATAATGAGCAAAACTAACAACAAGCAAAACAGAACCAAGTGTATGAATACAAG